>SKCR01036559.1:0-58756 GCA_019454045.1 Zanthoxylum bungeanum | reverse complement strand
GCAGTGGACTGCATGCAGTAGGTTACATGGCAGTGCGTTTTTGGGCTTGAATCGTCTCCAAATCGACTCTACCGATCAATGTGAGTATTCCGCTACCTCCGTTGATGTGTTTTCACACATAATTCATGTCTTGATTTGATCTTGGGACCTTAGAAAAACCAACAGTTATGGGATATATTTGTATGAATGCGAAATAGGTAGGTTATTCTTGGACATGTAGTTGTGTAGACTTGGTTAAATTATTGTATAAATCCATTCATTACAAGTGACATAAGTAAGGGACCATTCCGAACCCAACGGTTTGAGGTCTTCCCTTGCGAGGGGTGAATTCGGCCTTAAATCATTTTCCCGGTTCACACCGGGGGGCGACTCCATTATCTCCGGTTTAGTCCCCCGCGGGCTACTCCGTACTCCCAATCGGGCCACGAGCCCAGAACAGCATGCGTCGTCCAGTTTCTGTTGTCTAATTCCCCGAAGCGAAATCATCAAGTTGGCTTACTTAGGGATTAAGCTATGAAAGAGCCTTAGCGCACACACACACTAGGAGTCTAGTTCAGATCACCTATTCAGGTGATCAGAGTTGAGTATATCGAGTACTTTGAAGGTTCTCAGGTTTCGACGCGAAACATTCGTTGAGGACGAAAACATGTCTAGCTATTAAGATTATCTCGCGGGAGACAGTACAAGATATTGAAAAGAACCATCACATCATTATCAGTATCAGTCTTGCCGGGTATGGTATTCTAGGGGCGAGGCCCACATCATTATCAGTATTAGTCTAGGCCGGGTGTAGCACTCCGGGTATGGAGACATCGGAAGAGTTTTGCCAGGTACGACATGTGGACTATGTGGATTATGTGGACTATCGTGGACTATCGTGAAGTGTTATGGACTACCGTGGACTATCGTGAAGTGTTGTGGACTACCGTGGATTATCGTGGACTATGTGGACTATGTGGATTATGTGGACTACTGTGGACTATCGTGAAGTGTTGTGGACTACCGTGGGCTATGTGTATTATGTGGACTACCGTGGTTTATCGTGGACTAGGTGGACTATGTGGATTATGTGGACTATCGTGGACTACCGTGGACTATCGTGGACTACCGTTGATTATCATGGACTATGTGGACTGTGTGGATTATGTGGACTATCGTGGATTATCGTGGACTACCGTGGAGTATTGTGGACTACCGTGGATCATCGTGGACTACCGTGGATTACCGTGGACTAGTGTAGGCTATTGTGGACTACTGCGACACAATAGGTACGGGGTTTAGCACGCCGGGAATGGCACATCATCAAATTCAGTTCGAGGCAGCAGGCAAGTCAAGAGGCAGCTGGCGAGCCAGGTAAGTAAAAATGCATTGCATAACTTTGATAGGATTGTTCAAGTCACACACTGCATAAGTCCCATCAAAGTGGGGGCGACTGTAGGCACTGTATTTTTGCATGAGAGTCCCTATGATGAGTCTCATTTGGAGACACTACCTTTTTAGTCGAGGAAGTTGCGGGAAACGGTCGTCAGAAGGGAATCGATATTTCGTTAAATTTTATTCGATTGTTTAGCTCTAGGATCACTCGTTGGACCTCCGTTTTAAAGCACCTTTAGCCTAAAAACCCTGCAAACCATTTAACATTGGCCCAAAACCCTTGAAATACAAAGCCAAGCCCATCTCACCCAAGCCCAATCCAAAAATAATTAAAGCATTTAAAATACATGTCACAAATTAAATTAAATTAAATTAAATTAAAACTAATTAAATTGAAATTAATTAAATCCAACCAAATTAAATTAAATCAAATTCCAATCAAATTAATTCCAATTTAATTTAAATTAAAATTAATACCAAAATTAAATAAATCTCTCCTAAATTTAAATAAATCACCTACAAATTAAATTAAAATTAAATCAAACTAAATTAAATTTAAATCAATCAATCACCAAATTTAAATAATTCCCCACCAAATAACATAATTTATTGCCTTAAATAACTAAAATTAAATACACATAAATTACATGATTTCTTTTCTTTCAAATAAATCCATGCAGAAACCCTAATACACTACTATATAAACAAAGACCCTATCCTCTTAAACCTCTCTCTTGCCTCTCTCTCACGGCCAAATAAAATAAACCATAATCCTCATCATATTCACAGACCACGCCCCATACACTAAGGGGGGTGTATTCAATTGAGATTTTAAAAGACTTTTTTGGATTAAATAAGTCTTGTGGTATTCAATTAAGATTTTTAAATAATCTAAAAAGTCTTGTGGTATTCCATTAAGACTATTAGGATTTTTTAAAGAGTGCATCCAAATCTAGTGATATTCAATCAGGATTTTAAACAAGTAATAGAAAGTCTTATGGTATTGAAAAACATAATTATTTTGAAGGATTCTTTTATATGTGTGATTCTGTGGGACTTTTTAGTGAAAATTATAAATACCAAACTCTATAAAAAATCCCACCTTAACCCATGAGACTTTTTACATAAGATTTTTTTGAGTGTTAGAAAATAGAAGATGAACATACATGTTAGTTAGAAAATAGAATATGAACATACATGTTAATTCTTCGTGAACAAATTACTTGCTTATTAGTAATTTCTTATTTTTTCTTTCAAAATAAAACAATATGACTTTCTTTTAAATGCAACTGATAATGTCATTTCTCCAACTATTTTTCTTAATAAATTTCATTTTCGAGGAGGAAAATTCTATCACATTTAAAGATAATTTCCTAGATTTTCTTTGAGGCCAACATAACTTCTTCATTCGGATAGATAATAATGTACAAAATGAATTTAGCACAACAATGAAATTTTTTCTCATTTTCTCGCTAATTTTTTACTTGTATTTTATTTTTTAAAAAAAACCAAAATTTAAGGAAAAAATTATTTATCAATTATTAAGATCATTGATGCCGAAGTGTTATCTTTTCTTCCTAAGTCAGAGAAATTACATTTTGTCATAGAAACTCATAAAATATTCCTAGGTCAGAGAAATAACATTCGGACATTTTGAACCAATTGACTTTCATTAACTTTTTTTATTTATGGTTACGTTCCATATAATATCGGTTATAAAAAAGGAAAAAAAAATATAATGGTCCTTTCAAATCTTACAAATTCTTATGAAATAAGTCTTTTAAAATCTAATATGTAAAAAATCTTGATTAAAAGAAATCTAATAAAATCTTGTAAGTCATCACATTCTTTAAATGTCTATTACATTCTTTAAATGTCTTTTAAAATCTACATGACTTATTTATTCATAAATAGTCTTTTAAAATCTCAATTGAATACACCCCCCTAACTCTCTCAGCACAAACAATAAACAAAACAAATAAGAACAGCCCCCTACACGTAATCAAATAACCAAAGGCCCCTTCACGCACCTTGCCCCAACCACTCCACTTCCCTAACCACGTAGCAGCCTCAGTCCACGCACACCCCCACTCGCCCACAGACCAAATAACCCGCAAAGCCACTCCGCTCAACGTCACTACCCTGCACGCCACGATCACACCTCACCAATTCACGCACAGCCCACTCACGTGTTGCCTCCACACATCAAACCTAGCTAACACGTGCACGCCACTCCCCCAAAGACTCACGCACAACACTACACCAAGTCAAGCACGCCATCTGCTCATTCATTAACAGCCTCACTCATCTGCCAACAACAAACCATAGCACAACACTCACCTAAAACCCACTCACGTAAGCAGCCCCCATAAAACCCACTCACGTAAGCACGCCATCTGCACATTCGCCTCAGCTCACGCACCATAAACCCTCCACTCACAATCACGCTTCAGCCTCACAAACCCATAAACACACTCACGCCACCTTTTAAAACACATTCACGCTTAAACCCATAAACCGACACAGCCATAAAACTCTTCACGTTTCAGCCCTTCGCATACAAATACAACCGTAAAGACACCAAAACTGCCCAGCCATCACTGCCGCAAATCACACCTGGTGCATTGCCCTGCTTGCCGCACATTCGACCCCTGAAAACGTCCCCAAACGACCCCAAAACTAAACTGAAAAATCATCCGAAAATTGCCCCTAGCAGTGACGAAAATAGTCCCTGTAACCACCGAACGAGTCCCCTTAAAAAAGACCCAAACACCACCCTAAAACAGTGAGCAAACAACCCCAAAAAATTGCCAAAACAGTCCCTTATCTCCCATAAAACAGTGATAAAAAAATACCCTTAAACAGCAGCAAAACAGTGGCCAAACGGAGTAAAAACAGCAGCGAAACAGCGAGCAAAAACATTGAACCAGTAAACCGAAAGAGTTGCGGAGTATTAGCCCTTCTGATGAACTTGTAATGCGATTCCAAAAGTCGACATAAAAGGTTAGATATGAGGGCACTTTTCACATCCATTTTCATTCGTATTTTTACTGTTTATTGAATTTTATTTGCATGGTTATTGTGGAATGATGCATGTTTGCATCATGATTGCATGATGCGGGGTAGAGTGAAAGGATGCACCTGAGTCAGGGGATACATCTCAAAATGTATTCTTTATTGGCGAACTTCTAACTTACATGTCTACTGCCACAGACCCTATTGAAACCTATTCACGGTGTATTCAGCATCTTTCAAACAATGAGCTGCACTCTCTTCTCTAGAGGATCCATATCTAACAAAAGGTTGTCAGCAGATTTCACCTCAATTTCACCCGACATCACTTATGCAAATCCTCAAGCAGCTTAATCATCAACTTCTAGCTTCGGAACATGTTCGATACTTTGAGAAATCGACCTCGGACATAGCATAGGATTGAAACCCTTGCCAAAGGTAGCAGTTTGAATAGATAAAAAAATATAGGATTTTTGTGAAATGATGTGTGTTGTGGCCTTTGAATAAAATGGAAAATGTGTCGCCTCTTGTGGTATATAGGATGAAAACCCAGACATAAATTTCGTAGCCGAATCCGAATGGACGGTAGTGCGGTCTGTACTTGGGATACAACTCCACGTACCACTTGAGTAAACGACACATATTTAATTTTATATTATTTTGATTCATTTATTATCCGCTATTTAATTTCTACATGTTGTTTGTTTGTGTAATGATGTGATAAATCGTATGGGCTTAGTAAGTTGGATTAAAGGTTCTCTATGTTGAGAGATTAGAAGCCTTTGCCACGATACTTCGCCGCGCCGGATGATGTATATTCGGTTGAATGTAAGATGTATTCAATCGGATCTACGAAGTCCGATATTGCTGTCTTTATTTTTATATGCATTATGATATTGGGCACATAGGCTTAGTAAGTTGGATTAAAGGTTCTCTATGTTGAGGGATTAAAAGCCTTTGCCACGATGCTTTGACGCGCCAGATGATGTATATTTGATTGAATGTAAGATGTGTTCAATCGGGTATACGAAGTCCGATATGGTTATTTTTTCTTTTATAAGCATCATGTTATTACGCGTACAGGCTAACTAGGGTGGATTAAAGGTCCTCTATTCGAGGGAAATGCCTAAAGGCTACCTTTACCACAATGTTTTGCCGCGCCTCTTATTATGTCATTTACCCTTTTGCACATCATTACTTTATTATGCATGCATTACATTCTAATTCGTAGGGGCTAACTAGGGTGGATTAAAGGTCCTCTATTCGAGGGAAATGCCTAAAGATTACCTTTACCACGATGTTGTGACGCGCCTCTTATTATGTCATTTACCTTTTGTGTATCATTGCTTCACTTACGCATGCCTTACGAAGTTCCATATAGTTATCTTTATTTTTTTATACGCATTGTAATGAAAAGCGCATGGGATTATTACGTTGGACTAAAAGGTTCTCCATTTGGGTGAAGAAAAGCCTAAAAGGCTACCTTTACCATGATATTTGTCGCGCCCTCATTCCATTGATTGCATCATCTACCTTTGTCTTGGCTTGATCTATTATCACTTGTGTATACATGTTATGATAGTGTTCGGGAATTATTTCTCATGGTATATCGGATGGAAACCCAGATATAAATTCCGTAACCGATTTCGAATAGACGGTAATGCGGTCTGTACTTGGGATACAATTACACGTACCACTTGGAAAAATGCCCATGTACGTGTTTGTGTCAATCTTAGATATCATTTTATGTATCACATCATTGCACGTTTATTCTGTATTCATAATTGCCTATTTAGTTATTTATTTTCATTATGTGCTTAATTGTCTTTCCTTAATATGCATGCTTGTATAAATGCCTTTTGTGTGTGCTTCTATGTCTATCAATATAGTGCGTTTATGAAATACGTCTCACCGTTATAATGATTTATTTTTAAAAGCATGCAAACTTAGACATAGGTTCTATACAAATTTAGATGTATACTTTATTTTCATGCATGTGAACTTAGGATTATAGTGCACTTGGAAATATATGTTGCTTAGGCTTGGTTAGATTATTGCATAAATCTTTTTGTTACAAGTGGCATAAGTAAGGGACCATCCCGAACTCAACGGTTTGAGGTCTCCCTTGCGAGGGGTGAGTGCAGCCTTAAATCTTTGTCCCGGTTCACACCGGGTGGCGACTATATGTTATTTCTCCGTTTAGTTCCCCGAGGACTATTCTGTACTCCTAACCGAGCCGCGTGCCCGGAACAGCTGTCACGACCCCCTCCCTAGGGCGGGCCCAACCCTAGAAAGAGGTCCGCGATCAACTTCAGCTCGAGCACTCTATATGCCAAATCAACCAATTTAAAACACACAAATAATACATCACAAATTACCAACTCATAAAGTATACACAACTTTTATGGTTTACAACACAAGACTTTTAAAAGAAATGCAAATGACCACTCGAATGTCTGGACCAACCCGAAAATACAACTGTGGCACGTGGATCCCAATCTGGTACTGCTCCTGCTATTCTCGCGAACTACCTGAAATGTTTGGGGGGAGAGGGGAATGAGCTTAAAAAGCTCAGCAAGTAATCACTCATTCTCTCAACATGACCTCACCAACAAAATAGGGTTATATATATACATATTTATATCAATATGAAAATATCATATATTATAATATCATTACAACAAACACTCACCTCAACAGTACAACATCCATCACATGACTGCTACTTCGGGTCTAGTATAACAAGGATTCAAATATACTCAATGAGGAAGCCCCCGTACTCCCCCATATCAAAACCAATGGAAGAGTCCTCAATGACAACTTCCAAGGTTTCCAACCATATTACTCGTAAAATGAGTAAAATATACTCAATACGAAGCCCCCGTACTCCCCCATATCAAAACCAATGGAAGAGTCCTCAATGACAACTTCCAAGGTTTCCAACCATATCAACTCGTAAAATGTGAGTAAAATATACTCAATGAGGAAGCCCCCGTACTCCCCCATATCAAAACCAATGGAAGAGTCCTCAATGACAACTTCCAAGGTTTCCATCATCACATCTCATCTCATCTGATGTATCATCACATCTCATCTCAAATCCGACCACTATTATACCAAACCCGACAGCATATCACAACAACACACATCATCCATACAATCACATCTCGCATCCAATCCAATCAAACCCATCTCAACAATCATGATTTCATATTATCATGCTTTTAATATCTCAATATTATATCTCCACAATATATATATATAATATGAATATATATATATAATATACCATTATATTTATATATACCGACTCTCACAACAATCATCAAACATCAAACAATATGTTAAGAGAATCACCACAGAGTGTACTTACCTCTATCCATGCAAAAGCTCTGAATAAATCTATATCCTCCCCAAGAATCTGAAAAATGTAAAATTACGATCAGGTCCCCCAATTTATCCAAAATTACGATTTTACCCTAACCCCTAACTTTTCCGATACGCCCAAATAGTCCTAAAATTCTTAAATATTACTATTTAATCCCTAATTAGCAGATTTTACAATTTTACCCTCTTAATTATGCAAATTTATAATTATATCCAAAACTTTCCAATTATATCATTTACACCCCCAAAAACGGTAATAATTACATACCGAGCTCCAACGATCTCCAAATCTCTCAAAGAAAGATCCACTAGTCAGCTATATCTCAAGATTCACAGCGACAGCTTCAGAACTTGCTGATACGCTTACCGAGGCAAGCGGGCCCCACAACGAAGATCGGGCCCCACCACCAAAAAGTGGACCCCACAACCAAATACTTTCTACGGTGAATATATATGCCAAAACACTCGTAATGTCGAGAGCAACAATCTGAAATGTTCGGATCGCCGATCCAATGGTCGGATCTCTACTTCCAGTACAAATCCCGAATTACCGGTAGATATAAAACGGAAAACATCCCAAACGATGTCGGATCGGGAAGTGACCACCGGCGTTGGAAAGATCTCGGCCTGAAAAGTGCCCACTCGCCGGAGGTGACGTCAGAAGTGATCGGAGGTGGCCGGAAATTGCAGAAGAACCGGCGGCGAGTCGCTCCCTTCAAGCGGCGCGTGGAGGAGCGTCCGGCAGCGGATCGGCTCGATCTCGGCGGCTATGGAAAGCTGACGGCGACATCTTTCTGGCGGTCCGGAGCGTGGTGGCTGATGGCCGGCGGTGAAGCGACGGAGGCGGTTTGAAGTTGGCAGTGAGAGAGAGTGAGAGAAGAAAGAAAAAAGAAAAAAATTAGGAGAGAGAGAAAGAAATTGAAAATGAAATCATTCATCCCCCACACGTTTTTTTTGTAGCCAAACACATTTTTTTTTTTTTAGCCCCACTGCTAACTTTATCAATTTCTTCTTTTTTTTTTATAAGGTATTACAATCTACCCACCTTACAAAAATTTCGTCCCCGAAATTTCTCAATCCTCAATTAGTTCTGGATGTTTCTCATTTATGTCTTGTTCCAATTCCCAAATTACATCCCGAATATTATGATTAGTCCACAAGACCTTCACAAGAGGAATACATTAGAATCTCAACTCTCGAATCTTCCAATCTACGATCTTCACACGCTTTCCTTATAAATCAAGTTCCCGCTCGGCTCCTTCGGTTGACTCTCTAGAATCAGAGAATGGTCTAGTACAATCTTCTTTAGAACGAATACGCAAAACACTAAATGAATCCTTTCTAATCACGGTAATAATGCTAGATGATATGCCACTTTTCACACCTTCTCCAAGATTTCAAAAGAACCAATACAGCTCGGCGAAAACTTTCTCTTCCAGACAAAACTCAATCCTCCCTTCTAATAAGAAAACTTTCAAAATACTATATCTCCAACTTGGAACTCAAGGTCATACCCCCTACTGTTTACCAAACTCTTCTATCGTTCTACTCAACCAACAGTCTCACTCGGATCAATATGATCCTTTCAGATATTGAATCCACCAAGTCTGAACCATGAATCTGTCTGACTCTAATTTCGTCCCAACAACAAAATTCCTAAATTGCCTCCCTCGTAAAGCCTTAAATGGAGTCACGCTGATTCTAGTCAAAAAGATATAGTTATTAACAAACTCGATCAAATACAAAGGTTCACTCCCAACTCCCATTTATGTCAAAACACACAATCTCAACAAATCTTCTAGCGTCTGAATAGTCCCCTCTGACTGCTCGTTAGTCTGAAGATGAAATGAGGTGCTCGAAGAAATATTTGATCCTTTAGTATTCTAGAAATTCTCCCGAAAATGAGAAGTAAATTCGACAACTCTATCCGATACCATTGATAAGGGTACACTATGAAATCGTACATTCTGCTCCACAACTAAATATCACTAGTCTCCCTGGTTCCCACGTAACTCGAATCGCTAAAAAAACAATGAGCAGACCTATGCAATCGATTCCCTGCTACACAAATTGCATCATAACCATACCGCGTCCTCGACAATCATACCACAAAATCCATCACGATATTTTCCCATGGCCACTCAGGTCTAAGTGAAGACTGGGGTAATCCAACTGGATGTTGATGCTCTCTTTTATCCCACTGACAAACTAAACACCGAGATATAAACACTTAAATCTCTCTCTTCATTCCCAACCACCATTAAGTCTTCTCTTGATACATCTTAGTGCTCTCAGTTTTCATGTAATAAGGATCATCATACGTCTCACCCCAGATCTCCCACTTGAGCTTTCTCGTATATGGTATCACGACTTTATCATTAATAATTATACATTCTCTGAACTCAATCTGAAAGTAGTAGTCCCCATTCCTCACAATCTCGGCTCCCTAATTTTCCATATTGGTCAAACCGCCTTGTGCTATAATAATTCTATCTAACGGTGTGGGTCGAACCTTTATATAGTCAAGAATACTCCCACTATTGAACAATCCAAAAGTCAAACATACCAATGTCATCTCCTCGAACATTCTCGCTCAATAATTATCTCACATTCTTCCCACTCAGTGCATCAGTAACTTCATTAATCTTTTCTGAATACTAATCAGTAGTACAACCACAGTTACTTAGAAACTCCATCCAACGTTTCTATCACCAAAATTCAGATATTTCTGAATGGAAACATATTTCAAACTCTAACGATCATTATACATCTCACACTCACCATCATATAAATAATGCCCTCAATTATTATCATTGTTCTAACCTGTGCTATAACTTATGTACCAACTATCTTGTCTCCAAAGGAAAAGACTCTACCTAAGGGTCCCGTACAGACAACAACTGTAAAGAGTTTTTAGCAATTTTCGCAAAATCCACCACCTTAAGATTCCCACTATCGAAAAGAGGATTTGCATGTCCCTCATACATCTGCTTTACATCTAATCATCACGACAATTATTATCCCTTCCAATTATGCATGGACACTGTGAAAACGTCTTTTCACGAAGAAATTATTGCTATCACCCCTATAAAGAAATGCATAAGTTCTTAGGGAATTACTCAAATTTCTTTCATGGCATCCTCCTCTACCAATCCTAATCCCTGTTCAAAATCTGCTAGAGCTAAGGTGATATACCAAAAGCTTTGTAAATGGCCAGTCACGGATCGTGCAATTATAGACTCTAATTATGTTCGAGACCTTAGGAGAGACATCTACAATTGTCTCAATGAAGCTCCGTCCGCTCTCTCTGCCCAGGAGATTGCAATGGATATCATGGCAAGAGTTCCTACAAACTTCTTGAGATGGTGTTTCACTCTTATAACCATTTGGAATGGAAAAACAGATGGTTTAATCCAATACAAAAATAATTCTGCGATTGTTCACTGCGGATATCACAGGTTATTTCATTCCACAGTTTTTATCAACAGTCAGGATTTCTTCAATCATTGCCAGTGGAGTCTCGGCACCTTATTTGAACTTGGTTTCCTAAATGGATTTATCCTTGGATCAAGTCCAATCCATCCCAACTATCCTGGTATCTCAGAAGCCAGCCTAAGTGAGCTTCCTCCCTTCATCAGTAATATTTTACATCGATGGTATAAACGACACAAAAGTATTACTGTCTGGATCGAAACCATTACTCCAGAATGGTCAGATGACTATTCACTAATTTATCACCCAATTCATCTTATAAGAATCATACCATCACATCAACTCACTAATTGGAGACTTAGTAGTTGGCCATCTAGACCAAAGCTTAGAGCTTACTATGGATACGATGATATTTTCCCAGCGGATATTACCTTTCGTCAATCCTGTGATCTTAGAGCTCTCTCCGCAGACTCAGTCCGTCGAAGCCTAGAAAGTAATACTAATGATAAAGACTGGCAAATCTTCACTACTATCGAAGAATCATATATAGAAGTATCGTCCAAGGTTACAATAAAATCAAGTTTCCTGACAGTCTCGAAATCCAAGTCATCGACGGCCTCATTCCAATGTCTCTACGTGCGAAACGCCAATGGGAAGATTACCAATTCGAAGATGATCCTGTCCTTGCAACACACCAAGTTGTTATATTCCATAATGTAATGATAAATCTTATATTTTGTTGCTGCTTGGTATTATATCATTTGTTTGCTTAAACAAAAGTGTCAATAAACTCTTATTCATTCTTCTCAAACACACCAAAATTCTAATGTCTTCGACTTACTCACTTACGACGATGTTATAACTACGACAGAAAATTCACATTAGGTACCACTGTAGAAATCACGTCAGATACAACTACGGAAATAGCGAAATGGGCAACTGTCGAAACTACTGATGGTATAAGTCTAAACTCCTCATTATCCTCAACAATCGGATGAACACCAAATAAGTTATAACAATTTCAAGATCTATCGGCCGAGTGTGAGGTCTCTCTACACTATTACACGTCATTCTCGGGTATCGTCAAACTATCCCTCTCCCACGTTGAGTACCAGTACCACGGCCACGTCCAGACATTTTTCTACGGACACAAAACTACCCATTTAATACCCTCATATAATGCAACGTGTCTACAGAACCTAAAACCCTAAGCTCTGATACCAAATCTGTCACGACCCCCTCCCTAGGGCGGGCCCAACCCTAGAAAGAGGTCCGCGATCAACTTCAGCTCGAGCACTCTATATGCCAAATCAACCAATTTAAAACACACAAATAATACATCACAAATTACCAACTTATAAAGTATACACAACTTTTATGGTTTACAACACAAGACTTTTAAAAGAAATGCAAATGACGACTCGAATGTCTGGACCAACCCGAAAATACAACTGTGGCACGTGGATCCCAATCTGGTACTGCTCCTGCTATTCTCGCGAACTACCTGAAATGTTTGGGGGGGAGGGGAATGAGCTTAAAAAGCTCAGCAGTAATCACTCATTCTCTCAACATGACCTCACCAACAAATAGGGTTATATATATATATATTTATATCAATATGAAAAATATCATATATTATAATATCATTACAAACAAACATCTCACCTCAACAGTACAACATCCATCAAAACATGACTGCTACTCCGGGTCTAGTATAACAGAGGATTCAAATATACTCAATGAGGAAGCCCCCGTACTCCCCCATATCAAAACCAATGGAAGAGTCCTCAATGACAACTTCAAGGTTTCCAACCATATCAACTCGTAAAATGTGAGTAAAAATATACTCAATGAGGAAGCCCCCGTACTCCCCCATATCAAAACCAATGGAAGAGTCCTCAATGACAACTTCCAAGGTTTCCACCATATCAACTCGTAAATGTGAGTAAATATACTCAATGATGAAGCCCCCGTACTCCCCCATATCAAAACCATGGAAGAGTCCTCATGATAACTTCCAGGTTCCAACCATCAACTCGTAAAATGTGAGTAAAATATACTCAATGAGGAAGCCCCCGTACTCCCCCCTATCAAAACCAATGAAAGTCCTCAATGACAACTTCCAAGTTTCCATCATCACACTCATCTCATCTGATGTATCATCACATCTCATCTCAATCCGACACATTATATCCAAACCCGGCAGCATATCACAACAACACACATCATCCATACAATCACATCTCCATCCAATCCAATCAACCATCTCAACAATCATGATTTCATATTATCATGCTTTTAATATCTCAATATTATATCTCCACAATATATATATAATATGAATATATATATTAATAACCATATATTTATATATACCACCGACCTCACAACAATCATCAAACATCAAACAATATGTTAAGAGAATCACCACAGAGTGTACTTACCTCTATCCATGCAAAAGCTCTGAATAAATCTATATCCTCACCAAGAATCTGAAAAATGTAAAATTACGATCAGGTCCCCCAATTTATCCAAAATTACGATTTTACCCCTAAACTTTTCCGATACGCCCAAATAGTCCTAAAATTCTTAAATATTACTATTTAATCCCTAATTAGCAGATTTTACAATTTTACCCTCTTAATTATGCAAATTTATAATTATATCCAAAACTTTCCAATTATATCATTTACACCCCCAAAACGGTAATAATTACATACCGAGCTCCAACGATCTCCAAATCTCTCAAAGAAAGATCCACTAGTCAGCCAATATCTCAAGATTCACAGCGACAGCTTCAGAACTTGCTGATACGCTTACCGAGGCAAGCGGGCCCCACAACGAAGATCGGGCCCCACCACCAAAAAGTGGACCCCACAACAAATACTTTCTACGGTGAATATATGCCAAAAACACTCGTAATGTCGAGAGAAACAATCTGAAATGTTCGGATCGCCGATCCAATGGTCGGATCTCTACTTCCAGTACAAATCCCGAATTACCGGTAGATATAAAACGGAAAACATCCCAAACGATGTCGGATCGGGAAGTGACCACCGGCGTTGGAAAGATCTCAGCCTGAAAAGTGCCCACTCGCCGGAGGTGACGTCAGAAGTGATCGGAGGTGGCCGGAAATTGCAGAAGAACCGGCGGCGAGTCGCTCCCTTCAAGCGGCGCGTGGAGGAGCGTCCGGCAGCGGATCGGCTCGATCTCGGCGGCTATGGAAAGCTGACGGCGGCATCTTTCTGGCGGTCCGGCGCGTGGTGGCTGATGGCCGGCGGTGAAGCGGCGGAGGCGGTTTGAAGTTGGCAGTGAGAGAGAGTGAGAGAAGAAAGAAGAAAGAAAAAAAATTAGGAGAGAGAGAAAGAAATTGAAAATGAAATCATTCATCCCCCACACGTTTTTTTTATAGCCAAACACATTTTTTTTTTTTTTAGCCCCACTGCTAACTTTATCAATTTCTTCTTTTTTTTTATAAGGTATTAACACAGCGTCGTCCACTTCTGTGTCCTACAGGTATTTAAGAGAGTTCGCTCCACCCTCCCTCTGGGGAATCTACAATAAGAAATTCATTTGACAGTTAGTCATATACTGTAACTCGTTCGCACGTACCATAGGGTATAAAAAGGTTTGCTCACTTGGTCATTTGAACCCTTGAGTGGGGAGTCCTAGTTGTGGGCAATCCTTCGTTAGCGAGAGCCTTTGTTTACATTCCTTTAAACCTACATGAGAACCATAGTTGTATGACCAGTAGAAATTATTTCTTTATGTTTATGTTTGGGATCATCGTCATTTGGATTCAGTTGGACCTCTTGTCAAGAGATATGAACTTGTTGGGCCATTTCAATTGGGATAAGTTCGTGTCCTTTGACAATTGAGCTGAAAGCTTCTAAAATTCCGATGGGCCATTTTGTGTTTCGGCCTCTTATTATTTGAAGTTGTTTAGCCTTGTTATCGCAAGAGTGTAAACCTGTTGGGCCTTTTCAATTGGGACAAGATTGCACCGCGCACAATAGTATGATGAATACTTTAAAATGATAACGGGCCAATTAGTGAAAATTTTTTATGAGCTTATTTATTCCATACATCGCCTACATGTCATGCATACACGCATCATGTTAGAGAAGAATGAAGATTTGTCAAGGGACCATCAACCAACATGAGTAAGTAAGCCAACGAGGAATCCCGCCTACATCGATTAGAGATCAAAGTAGCCGAAATTGCTGAGTAGTTGCAAGTTCTGACCAATACTGTGGCCAGTTTGACTATACCCCGTATAGCCAATAACAGAAAGATGTGCAACCAGAATGGACAGACCATTGGGGAACCTTCAAAGACCGAGTCCACTTCCTCTGAGGTTGCCCCTGTTAGAGACAGATGATTCTCCAATCTTGGTAAACCTTTGTCAGAGGTGTTTAAAGAGCTGAAAAAGTAAGGACTCATAATTCCCTTAGAGCCTAAACTACTACCAAACCCCCTTACCACCACACCTCAATGTCAGACTTTATTGTCACCTCCACCAGCGATATTGCCATGAAACTAACAAATGCACTTGCCTTATGCACGAAATCCAAGACCTCATAGACTCTAAAAATAACCGATCCTGAAAAAGAATAACCCGACGCACACAAGAAACCTCCACCCACCCACATGATCAACTTCGGCCTACCCGATAGCCGTGCCCTTCAAACCTACAACTACCAAACTTCTCGCATGGGGATACGAGACAATTGTGGTAAAAGTGAAATAAAGCAGAGAGGTGATCTTTGGGAAAACATCTCAGACAGTGAAAAAATTGAATTGTTAAAAGAACTACTGAACCTGGGGAAGCTGCTGGTCGAAGGAAGCAAGAAGACAGAGAAAGATAAAGTTGCAAATCATTGGGATGTTTATTTCCCTGATCTTATTCAATTATGATCCATCATTTATTTTGTCTACTTGTTCTAATTTTTTTTTTCTAAATGATAATAAAGACAATCATTTTGCTTACTTCCCTAAGTCTATACTTTTCAAAAAGAACAAGATAGCTATTCAGAAGTTGGCTTTTCAGTATGTGGTTTTGAAATGAGAATTGTACAAGCGACAGGAAAATGGCATTCAGTTGAAGTGTTTGAGAAAAGAAGAAGCTCAGAAGACAATGGAAAAAATACATGCTGGGGTGTGGGCCGCATATGAATGGGTTGAACTTGCCTCACAAGATTGTAAGACAAGGCTTCTACAGGTTGACTATGGAGGCAGACTGTGCGAAACTGGTGAAATGTTGTCATGATTATCAAGTACACAGGAATTTGAATCACTTGCCGCATACAGAGTTACACGGACTATCAGAGCCATGGCCCTTTTCAGCATGGGGAATTGATATGATCGGGGAAATCCGACCGAATGCATCAAATAGGCATCGCTTCATAGTAGTGGCAGTGGACTACTTCTCAAAATGGGTGGAAGTCGAGTCATTTCGTAATATTACAGCAAAGCAGATGGCAAAGTTCATAGCTCGGAATATCATTTGTTGGTATGGGATGCCACATCATGTAGTGACAGACAGTGGAGTTCAGTTTCAAGGGGAAACGAAGGCAATGCTACAGAGATATGGGATAGGACATCACAAGTCATCACCTTACAGGCCACAAGCAAATGGGGTAGTCGAGGTAGCCAATAAGACAGTGAAGAAGATATTAGCCAATATGACAGAGAACTGCAGAGATTGGGCTAACCAGTTACCGTATGCCTTGTTGGGGTACATGACATCAGTGAGAACAGCAACATGAGCCACACCTTACTCTTTGGTCTACAGGATGGAAACAGTAATGCCAGTGGAGGTTGAGATACAGTCCATGCAGATATTAGCAGAAGCTGAGTTGCCAGAACTAGAATGGGCCGTGCAGAGGTTTGAACAGTTAGCACTGCTGGATGAGAAGAGGATGAAGTCCTTGCATCACGTGCAGATATATTAGAAGAGGTTGGCCTGAGCATTCAACAAGAAGGTGCGTCCTACTAAGATCAAAAGGGTGATTTGGTACTTAAGCAGTCAAGGCCGACGTCGACAGATCCGAGAGGAAAGTTCAGACCTGACTGGGAAGAACCTTACATAGAGCAGAAAGTCATGGGAAATGAGGCAGTGAGATTGTCAGACTTGGAAGGGAATGAGTTCACAGAGCCGATCAACGTGGATAAATTAAAATAGTTGTGGGAACACAGGAACTGGGCGAGACCATGCTGTCCCAGGCTCGCGGCCTGATTGGGAGTACGGAGTAGCCCACGGGGGACTAAACCGGAGAGAATAAATGAGTCGCCACCTGGTGTGGAACGGGAAAATAAGATTTAAGGCCGCACTCACCCCTCGTAAGGGAAGACCTCAAACTGTTGGGTTTGGAATGGTCTCTTACTCATGTCACTTGTAATGGTATAACTTGTGCAATAAACTAACCGAATCTATGCAATATGTATGCTCAAAAGTATCATACTCCTAAATTCGCATGCATAAATTTACAGTTCACATCTAAGTTTACATGTAACACATTCTCATATAACCTATGTCTCAATTTGCATACCATCCATGTCTAAGTTTTCATGCATATATCCTATATCAAATTTGCATACAATCCATGTCTAAGTTTTCATGCATATATCCTATGTCAAATTTGCATACATAAAAGTAGATTTGAATAATAAACATACAATTTCACAAATACATATTTGGTGAACACGAAAGCATAAACAAACCACGATTGCGCAAGTACACATATAGAAGAGAAGAGATTACGTACATAATAAAAAAGGACAATAATCAAGGAGGCAACCATACATGAAATGAACATGCAATGATGCGACACAAAAAAATGACATCTAAGATCGACACAAATGCATACGTGGGCATTTTTCCAAGTGGTGCGTGGAATTATATCCCAAGTACAGACCGCACTACCATCCATTCGGATTCGGCTACGGAATTTACATCTGGGTTTCCATCCGATATACCACGAGGAACAAGACCCAAACGCTATGAATGCATGAGTGACAATATACCAAGCTAAAGTAAAAAGTAGATGAAGCAATCAATGGATGAAAGACGTGGCAAATATCGTGGTAAAGGTAGCCTTTTAGGTTTTTCTTCCCCCAAATGGAGAACCTTTTAGACCAACACAATAAGCCCATGCGCATTAGAATGTAACAATATAAAAGTAAAGAGAAAATATCAGATTTCGTATATCCGATTAAACACATCTTACATTCAACCGAATATACACCGTCCGGCGCGGTAAAGTATCATGGTAAAAGATTTTATCCCCGTGAATCGGAGGACTTTTAATCCGACTAACTAAGCCCATGCGCTAATAATATATGACACATATAAAAGTAAAGACAAAATATTGGATTTCATATATCCGATTGAACATATTTTATATTCAACCGAATACACATCATCTGGCACGGCAAAGCATCGTGGTAAAGGCTTTTAACCTCTCAAATAGAGGACCTTTAATCTCACTTACTAAGCCCATGCGCAATTAACATAATGCATATATAAAGATAAAACAACAATATCGGACTTCGTATACCCGATTGAACACATTTTATATTCAACTGAATACACATCATCCGGCGCGGTGAAGCATCATGGTAGAGGATTTTATCCCCGCAAAGCGGAGGACCTTTAATCCGACTTACTAAGCCCATGCATAATTAACATAATGCATATATAAAGATAAAGACAACGATATCGGACTTCGTATACCCGATTGAACACATTTTATATTCAACCGAATATACATGATCCGGCGTGGTGAAGCATCGTGGTAAAGGATCTTATCCCCGTGAAACGGAGGGTCTTTAATCCGACTTACTAAGCCCATGCGCTTTATCTCATCATTACACAAGCAAATAACATGCAGAAATCAAGTAGCGAATAAATAACAAATCAAAGCAACATAAAATAAAAAATACGCCGTTTACTCAAGTGGTACGTGGAGGTTGTGTCCTGAGTACAGATCATATACCATCCATTCGGAATCGGCTATGAAATTTATGTCTGGGTTTCCATCCTATACCACGAGAGGCAACATATTTTTATTTTAATCAAAGGCCACAATCATGCATCATTCCACAATAATCATGTAAATAAAACTCAATAAACAATGAATATACGAACGAAAATATATGTGAAAAGTACCCTCAGGTATAACCTTTTATGTCGACTTTCGGAAGCGCGTTCCAAGTCTGTCGGAAGGGGTAATTGTCCACAACTCTTTCGGTTCACTGGTTTGATGTCTTAGCTCGGTGTTTCACTGTTTTGTTTGCTGTTTTACCTCTGTTTCGCTGCTGTATCAGGTGTATTTTCTGCTCACTATTTAGGTGTGTTAATGGACAATTTTGGGGAGTTTCGGGGTGTAATTTTCGTTACTGTCTTGGGCGGTTTCTGGACAGTTTCATGCAGTGTTTGTGGCAGTTTTCATGGGGTTGTTCTGGGCAGTATGGCATTGAGTGTCTCGTTAGGGACCAGAAGGTGCGTGAACAAAGGCAAAATGACGTGATTAATGTGCTGTTGAGTGAAGGTTATGAAGGCAGTTTGAGGGCTGATGACTTAGGCATAGATTAGGGCTGCTTGTGGCTAGTTGTTTGTCGGGCTTGCGGTGTTAAAGGGGCGTGTTGGTTGTAACATGTGCAGGCTGGTTGATATGGCGTGCCTATGAATCATTTGAGTGGTTCCTAAAGGGTCTTTGGTCAGTGCTTGTGAGGTTGTGGGCTGCTGAATCGGTAGGTAGTGGGTTTGTTCACGTGCCTTTGGGTCAAGGCTGTGCGTTTGGAGGGTGGCGTGGGGCTGATCAATCTAGCGACGAGTGGAGGGGTTGTTTCAGTGTGTGGCTGTTGGCGTGATGGTGCTTTGTGTGAGGGCTTTGTTGAGTGGGGTGGCTTACATTATTGTTAGGGTTTGATGCGGCAATTTCAGGCTTATTTGTGAAGGGTTACGTTTGATTGATGATGGCAGATTGGTGTGAGGCTGAGTGTCTTTTACGGTTGTGTTTAATGGCTTTGACGACGTGAAGGGCTAGAGAGAGGGGAGAGTGATTGTTATGAACATGGTTCATGGGGTTTTTGTGTGTTTCTACGTGGATGGGCAGCATGGTGAAGGCTTAAGACGTGATGGTTATTTCATGTTGAATTAGGTTTTCTTTTGGTGTTATTTTTTTGACCGTGAATTGTCTTCCAGTGAGAGAGAGAGGGGCGCATGAGTATTTAGGGTTTCATTTGGTGTATTTTTGTGTTAGCCGTGAGTGTTCAAGAGTGGAGAGGTCCCTAGGGTTTAGTTTGTGTTATGTTTTTATAGTTGCCATTAGGGTTTGCATGGGATTTGTTAGGAAATAAAATCAATTAATTAGGTGTATTTAATTTGATTATTTTAGGCAATAATATCTTTAATTTTGGTGGGGAATTATTTAAATTAGGTGATTGATTGATTTATTTTAGGAATTAAATTTATTAATTTGGTATTAGATTAGATTAGATTTTAATTTTAATTTAAATTGTTTTAAATTGGATTTAATTTGATTGGATTTTAATTTAATTCAATTGTATTTTAGTTTAATTTAACTCAATTTGGTTTTAATTTGTGAGTGTAATTGAATTAGTTATTTTAATTTCATTTAATTTAGTTTAGATTTAGTTTAATTTCATTTCAATTAGTTATTTAATTTGATTGGTTTTAATTTAGTTGGTTTTAATTTAATTTAATTTGTGAATTTAATTTAATTAAGATTTCAATTTAATTGGTTTGTGATTTTTTAGATTAGGCATTTAATTTATTTAATTTAATTTCAATTTAGTTATTTAATTTGATTGGTTTTAATTTAAATTTCATTTGTGACATATATTTTAAAAGTTTTAATTATTATTGGATGTGATTTAATGGGCTTGGGCTAAGGTTAAGTTCTAAAACTGAGGTCCAACAAGCGAACCCGAACCTAAACGCGTGAACTAAATCCAACAAAACGTCAATTCTTGACTCTTCCCTTCCGACGTCCGTTTTCCGTGACTTCCGCGACTTAAAAGGTAGTGCCTCCAAATGAGACTCATCATCGGGTTTCACATGCAAAAATGCAATGCCTACAGTCGCCCCCACTTTGATGGGACTTGTGCAGTGTGTGATAAGAACAATCTTTTCAAAGTTATGCAATGCATTTTACTTACCTGGCTCACCAGCTGCCACTTGACTTGCCTGCTGCTCCGCTGAGCTGATGATGCAATGGACCTCGATCCTGGGACGCATCCCAATAACTGCAACCGACAACGGGGGCCTCGACCCTGGGACGCATCCCAATACCGCTGACAAAATGGGCCTCGACCCTGGGACGCATCCCATAACTAATGATGCAGTGGACCTCGATCCTGGGACGCATCACAATAACTGCAACCGACAACGGGGGCCTCGACCCTGGGACGCACCAATACCGATGACAAAATGGGCCTCAACCTTGGGACGCATCCCATAACCAATGATGCAGTGGACCTCAATCCTGGGATGCATCCCAATAACTACAACCGACAACGGGGGTCTCGACCCCGGGACGCATCCCAATACCGTTGACAAAATGGGCCTCGACCCTGGGATGCATCCTAAAAAGGTGTAGGGGGCCAACGGCCCTAGGACGCATCCCGATAACTGCAACCGACAACGGGGGCTCACGGCCCTGGGACGCAACCCGATACCGTTGCCAAAATGGGCCTCGACCCTGGGACGCATCCCCAAAACTGCTGATATGATGAAGTGGGCCTCAACCCTGGGACGCATCCCCAAACTACTGATAAAATATGGGGCTCAACCCTGGGACGCATCCCCAAACTGATACTAATGCTGATGTGGGCCTCGCCCTCGGGACTCATCTCCGCAACTGATACCGATGCTGATGTGGGCCTCGACCCGAGACTCATCCCCAAAACTGATACTGATGCTGATGTGGGTCTCGCATTCGGGACTCATCTCCTCAACTGATACTGATGCTTATGCTGAATGTGGGCCTCAACCCTGGGACGCATCCCCAAAACTAATATTGATGCTGATGTGGGCCTCGACCATAGGACTCATCCCCCAAACTGGTACTGATGCTGACATGGGCCTCGACCCTGAGACTCATCCCCGCAACTGATACGGATGATGATGTAGGCCTCGGCCTTAAGACTCATCCCTGAAACTGATGCTGATATAGGCCTCGACCCTAAACTGATGCCGATATGGGCCTCGCCCTCAAACTGATTTGGTCCTCGCCTTCAAACTGATACTGAGGTGGGTCTCGCCCTCAAACTGACGGTGATATGGGCCTCGCCCTCAAAATGATACTGATGTGGGCCTCGCCCCTAGACTGACGCTGATATGGGCCTCGCCCTCAAACTGATGTGGGCCTCGCCATCAAACTGATACTGATATGGGCCTCGCCCCCAAACTGACGCTGATATGGGCCTCGCCCTTAAACTGATACTGATGTGGGCCTCGCCCCCAGTCTGACGCTAATATGGGCCTCGTCCTCAAACTGATACTGATGCTGGTGTGGGCCTCGACCCTGGGACTCATCCCCGAAACTGATACTAATGCTGCTGCATGCCTCGACCTTATGACTCATCCCCGAAAACTGATACGTTATCGTGTAGGGTGGTCCATTCCCGAATCGTTACTGTGATGTGGTCCATTCTCGGACTCTGCTCCATTCTCAGATTACTATTCTTGGCTTGTTCATTCTCAGACTCTGCTCCATTCTCGGATTACCATTCTCGGCTTGTTCATTTTCGAACTCTACTTCATTCTCGGATTACCATGCCCGTCAAAACTGATACTGTATACCCGGAGTGTCATACTCGGCAAAACTGACGCTGTGTCTCCATACCCGGGGTGCCATACCCAGCGAAACTGATTCTGACAAAGATGTGGGCCTCGCCCCCAGAGTGCCATACCCGGCCGAACTGATCATGATAAAGATGTGGGCCTCGCCCAGAGTGCCATACCCAGCAAGACTGTTGCTGATGCTAATGTGTCATTTCAACATATTATAATGTCTCTCATAAGATAATCTTGATAGCTAGACATATTTTCGTCTTCAACGAATGCTTCGCATCAAAAACCAGAGAATCTTCAAAGTACTCGATACGCTAAACTCCGATCATCTGAATAAATGATCTGAACTAGACTCCTAGTGTGTGTGTGCGAAGGCTCTTTTGCAGCTTATTCCTTAAGTAAGCCAACTCGATGATTTCATCTCGGAGAATCGGATCGTGGGTCTAACCTATTGGTCAATTATGACCCATAGCATCACTATTAGTACAGATCATGGGTGTTGTTGTACAAATTAACTATGTGACAAGGAGATTGCTCTCTTATCATTTGTGATTAGATCACCTTAGATATATAAATGATAGTAGGTCCCTATGATTAGTTCCTGGATTGAGAATGATATGAGACAATATCAGTCCACAAAGGATTAATCATTAAATATCCCTAGTCAGAGTATTATCGAGATTGGACATCGGTAATGCGTAAAATACTAGTATTGCACTTGTGCACGTTATGAGGGCATAACGGGCATAGTTTTCTCGTATTTAAGTATTGGATACTTATGCAAGTGCGGTAGGAGGTTGTGTTTCACCGATGGTATGGGAAACAGCTTCGCTCTGGATAGACCCCCTCGGAATCCCATTGGTAGTTTGACTATGTTGTCTATGGGAGTCCGAAATCAGGGTAGGTGTATTTGGTCTTAACCTGATACTTGCACCGCTAATACTTACGACAATCAATATACTTTGGTTGAGGTCGTCCAGGGCTTTAACCGGTTCTGTGTACGCCAATACTGGGTGTATTGAGAATCGTAGAGTATTGGGTGTGATGTCAAGACGGAAGTATCACTCCAGTCATAGTGGAGATGATGTCACGTAGGATACGGTATTAGTGCTCTTAAGTGCTGCGCGGCCATCCGGGATATTATGACTAGGTCATGTATATTCGATTATAGAGACTAGTTACCAGACATCCAACATGTGCTTCGTACGGGGCAGACACAACTCCAGCCCCAGGCCTAGCACGTGACCATCCGATACTAGATCGAAATGCACTATACGATGTATACTACGCCTGATACAGATCAATATATTCATGTAAGGATATTTCCGAAGAATTGGGTAGGCATGGCGCTTTGCTAGAAGCCAACCTTGTCTTGTGAATCGATAAAACGTAGTACTTGGTACGTACGTGTTCGGATAGTCCGATAACCGTATTTACTGCCAACATATCCGGGGATCTCATGGGTCGCTTCCCAATGATCCACCGATGATGTATGACTCGCACTTTAATTAATCTGGGATTAATTCGATGAGAGAGAAAATTAATCTGGGATTAATTACGGAGATATTTTATCTGGGATAAAATATCGTCTAAAAGAGAGAATGTGATTAATTTGGAATTAATCGGTAAAATAAATTTAATAGTTAAATTTGATTTTTCTATTTAATTTATACGAATGGGCTAAAATTAATATATCTGATATATTAATATGAATTGGATTTCATTACGAAATTAAAGTCGGACTTTAATGCGAACGAACGAATTAATTTAGAATTAATTCGTAAACGACGTTCGTAATATATTTGCGAGGCATCGATATTTAATTAAATTAGATTTAATTATTTAACGACGGAAGTTCGTTTAATCGGATTAAAAGGAACCGAGCCGCGGAAAATGTTCGTAGAGATATTTGAATTTTGAATTCAAATATGCGGGGCTCATGTGTGGTAGGTGTACCTACCACCCAACTACCTTGTTTGTTTTTTTGAAAAACCATTTACCCTCACCTACCAAGTTTAGGGTAAAAAAGGAAATGGTTTCACCAACGTTTAAAAGCAAAAATATCTCTCTCTTTACCTAATACACTCTTTCTCTCCATCCATCTCTCCTTCTCTCTTTCTCCCTCTCAAATGCACGCCCAAGGGGCTGCCATGGACTGCCTGAAAATGGCGTGAATGAGGAAGGATTTTTGAGGGTTTTGTGGCAAGATCCAAGTGCTAGTACACTTCTAAGAGGCATACGAAGGTGTTAGGGAAACCCACCCACGAGCCGGGAATCCAACGACGAAGCTTGGAGCTTCAAATCTCAGCTTGAAAACTGAAAAACAGTAGGCAGTGGACTGGTCACTGCAGTTGCGTTTTTGGAGGTGAAAATCAATTTTGTTCTTCACCAAATCGTCTCAACCGATCGATGTGAGTATTCCGCTACCTCCTTTGATGTATTCACACTTGTTTCTCATGCTTGTTATGATCTTGGGACCTAAATAGAAACCAACAATGGCATCAAGAGCCTAGGTTCAAGCATGAAATTTTTAGGACTTAAAATTGGGTATTTTGTATTTGAGCATGATTTGAATAAATTGGATGTTTGAGTATGCTTAATACATGTTTAATTTAAGATTGATTGGATCAATTTAAATGAAATAATGATTGGATCAATTTTTCCCCAATATCATGTTGGCCGAATGTAGAAGCATTATGGAAATCTTGGAATTTTTCATTTTGATTCATTGGATGAAGTTGTAATGATGTTGGATAATGTTAATTTAAGATTGAATTGGATTTAATTTTGAATTGAACAAAATCCCTAATTTCCTTACCTTGGCCGAATGTGGATGCCCTTTAATGTCTTGGTATATTTGATTTTAATAATTGGATTTGTTGGAAATCATTCGGGATGATGATTTAATGTTAATTTGGATTTGATTGGATTGAATTCGGATTTGGACAAAATGCATCTTTGGCCGAGACTTTGAGCATGGTGAATGGGTTTGATTTTTCATTAATGTGTTGGACATGTGATGATGATGATGAACATGATTTTGGACAAATTTGTGTTTTAGAAATATTGATTTGGATGATTAATCATGTAATACACTTTGGTAATTAAATTGGAATTTGGAATTTGGTAATTTAATTATATGGGCCTTAAAATTGGATTTGGGCTTTTAAAGTTGTAAATGGTTTATTGGGCTTTGTTGTACAAAGTTGATTTAGGCAAATTGAATTGGATCCAATTGGGCCCAAAATCGCTTCCATAAAGCCCAATTGTGACTTAATGAACCTTTAAAGTTTAATTGGGCCTAATGGGCAAGATTGATTTATGGGCTTATGGGGTAAATCCCGGATTGGATTTTGGTTATTCGGTTTGACCTGAGTTGACCAAAAGTCCACGCCTTAAGAAATCAATTAAAAGCCCATTGGACTTTAATTGAATTGACGTTGGACGTTAATCGGTCTTTGAGACGCGTTACGATTAAATTTGGAATTTAAGTCGTAAAAGGTTTATTATTAATAAAGTGTAATATTTAATTTGGAATTAAATAGTGAATTAGTATTAAATACATATTAAATTGGATTTAATGTTGTAGTTTAATTTAATTCGAGAATTCGTACTTTGAGTACTTATTCGCAAAAACGAGTTTGACTCGCGCAAAATCAAATCGTTGTTTGAACATTGGATGATCACTAATTATCAGATTAATTAATTTGATTAGATTGATTGATAACATGCTTGTGTGAATACATGGTTGTGATGAATGAATAATGTATATCAGATGAATATTAGCCGGGTGGGGGAAATTTTGGAAATTGTTGTAATAAATTCGATTTATTAAATTGGACATGCGTGTCCAGCCTTATCACCTCTATTCTCTTTGTATTCTCTTCTCACCTATTCCCCTCAATGTAAATGAGGTTTCTTTAGAAGTGTAGTTTAACGGGTAGAAGTAATACAAGTGCTAGTTTGAGAGAGAAAGGGAGAGATTTGATCTAGGATCAATGTGTTAAGTATCCATCCGCATATCATTATTATTTATTTTCATATGCGCTTTATTATGTGTTTAGAATGCATGTTTAAGGGTGTATGATGATGAGACCTAAACAAAGATAATAAATTGGTAGCCAATTTGCACGCGAAAAACCCTCATAAAATATCATGCGTTTTTCCTTCCATTGAGTGATTCTTACTCAAGATCCGAGACTGGCATTGGGTTGTTGGCCAAAGTCAAGCCCTTTGTCCGTCGAAGATGTGTTTGAATCACGAGAGTTTTGTTCTATATTGGTGTCTTGTCCAAGTTGTGGTTTATTGGCCAAAGTCAAGACCACTTCTTGTCCATCGACATTGATTACGAAGCTTTCCATGGTCAATGGGTCGCGCTTGACTGGGATCACTAGGTTTGTTGTGCCAAAGCCAAGGCTTAGATGATTCAAAGGAAAAGGGTTAGGTAATACATTGGATGTATTGGCATATATAAGATATATGTTTCGGACTTGGATGTCTCCCTACCGGATCTAGGAATTGGATGAGATCCAATTGATCTTAGAGATCTACCTAGTTAATTATCATACAATTTGTTGGCCAAAGTCAAGATTGTGTGATATTTAACGGGATCCTAGCCCACTAGGAAACACGGTTTCCCGAGTACTCGACAGAGGGTTAGAGGCTCGCCGAAAAATAGTGGGAGGCAAGAATTGAATTGCAATATTCGTTTAATTACTTGCCATATGCGCTCATTCAAATTGTTCGTCATATAAATTAAATGTTAGTTGGACTAATATTTAAATTGTTGTTTTAATAAGCAGTTGGACTGTATTATAGTTTATTATATAATTGGATTATAGTAATCATTATATTTGAATTAATTAATTTCAATTACAGATGATTTTATAATTGGATTATAGTAATCAATGTAATTGAGGTTAATTGATTTAAATTATATTTGATTGTATAGTTGGACTATAATAATCAATATAATACATAGTACCACAAATCGTTGATTAAATAGTTGGACTATTAGAATCAAGATGAATGAAAGATTAGTGTTTAAAACATAATCCTATGTGAAAATGTATTTAAACGACTATATTTTAAATTGGGAATAATTTCAGGATGGTCCTGGAAATAAATAATAAGTTACTTTATTTGATAAAATAACCTATTATGCCTAAGCCAAGAATTAAGCAAATAGTAGAGCATAATCTTGGGAAGATTTATGTGATGATAACTTAAGTGCTTAATTCGATATACTTGTCATAAATCTATGATTAGATTTAAGAAATTAAAATTGCAATAAATAACTCTTGGAGGGTTAAAGACTATTCTCGAGGAGATAAAGTCAAACTTTGCAATTAAGTAAGTGGCGCAAGGCGCACCATACTTCAATATTCTAGAAACCCAAGGCTTGGCCAAAGGCTTCTGAAATATTTGAAATGACAAAGGCAAAATCATTATGATCTTCTGGGAAGATAAATGACATATCCTAAAGTGACTGCCGTTTGGATATGGCAGACACGAAGGAATTAAAGAAAGGGCAAGGCTCTGACTTTAAGAATGTTTGTCAATATTATATCCATTACTAGTATTAAAATTGGATTTTAAAATACTTAGTGTGATACATAAATTATATGGATTGATGTTCAGAATCTACTGTGAGCAGGATACTGACTTCAAGATGTGATTGATCTGCGAATCGGAAACGGGACGAAAGTCGCTGTCTCGACCGTAGAATCCTAAGTTTAGGAACTACCTTTTGGGTATATACTTAATTAGGAACTGTTTTAATGTAACTAGTTTGACTAGAAACATTATCTTTATGTCAGTATTTAATCCGTTGCGGATAGCCTTTATATTCTAGAACACTAAAGTGTTTCATTATATAAAGAATGATATTAAGATAAACACATTAGATGTAAGTAACAGAATTTATATTTTGAATATAAATAAAATCTCATACATATAAAATGACAATATATAGCTCAAACTGATTTGATCAGTAGAGACTTATTTGTGGCATTGTTGTCTGGGACACAATTAAACAAGACTCGTATATCCACGCTTTTGAAGAGTGGGTACTAGGATTGATTTGACTATTCAAATAAAGTCTACGAATCTAGTTTACTAGGTAAAGTACCTGAAATGCTATTTACTTGGTAATAATAATAGTGCCACCGATCTGTTAGCCCTATTCATAGTGAAGTAAGTGGGCCCATATCTAGCAATGCTAGATGTGAATATGAATATTTCGTGACCTTAACGGATGTGGCATCACGTTATGGTTATGTGTTTCTTTTGAAGAACACAAATCGATAACTTTTAAAGTTTCGACATGAAGTGAACAAACAGATCGTCTAAAGTATTAAATCGTCGCGGTAAGACCGTAATGGAAAATACTTAAGGAGTAAGTTTCAAACATACGTGAAAGAGTATAGTATTCTACGGAGAAACCGAATTTTGTTGGACATGATAAGGTTAATCATGAATCGCTCTCAGCTACCATTTCCTTCAACGGATATGCATTACAGTGCAATACTTATTTAGAATAAGGTTCCATAATAATATGTTTGACAGATATCATATTAGATATGAACGGGAAAGAAACCGAGTTTCTCATTCCTGATGATTTGGGTATACTAGGCATATGTTAGGATGATACCAAACTAAAACCCAAATAGGATAAGTGCCAATTATAGGTCATCCTAGGGATACCATAAGTATAGTACTTGTACATCTCACGAGGATAACAATGTTATTGTTGCTCACCATGCGGTTTTCTAAGAGGAATACCGATATGCAGTGGTAAGTGGGAGGATGGTATAACTCGATGAAAGTCGGAGTAATACTGTTCAAGGCACGAATCCTTAATGGAACACAGATAGTTCATCAAGGATGAAACTATTACCATTAATCTTCGAATACACAAGAACCGCGTAGATCGGAGAGAATCAGAAAACAACCTGGGGTATAGGTTTCTGATCTCACATCATAAAGATGTCAAAATTGTTGAGGTTAGACCAACCGACTACGTTTGAGGAAGTGATACAAGGTATCGACTCCCTTTCATGGCAAAGTGCCATGAGTCTGAAGTGGATTCCATGTATACCAACTATGTTTAGACACTAGTTGATGTACCGTTAGGCATTGTGCCTATTGGTACTTAAAATTCTTCAAGGAAGACATACATGGATGGCAACATACCAACGTACCAAGCTAGGCTTTTAGCGAAAAGGTATCGTTATCAACATTGTGTTAATTATGGTTCAACCTTTTACCTGTTGCCACGGTAAATCCATTTGGATAATGCTTGCTGAAATTGTACATTTATGAAATGTGTCAGTTAAAGATCAAAATCGCTTTCCTTAACAACATCCTGACAATTTTGTCGTACCTAAACTAGCAAACTAGGTTTGCGGGTGTTCGATCCATGTTTGGGTTGAAGCAAGCATAAGGTTCTTGGAGCTGAAGTTTTGATGTATGTAATCATAATGGTTTATGATTTAATTCAAAACGAAAATAATTCTTGTGTATATAAGGAGGTTAGTGGGAGCGCACTGACAATGAATGTCCTGTATAAAATAATGATAATATATGTCATTTCTTGGAATGATATTCCCATAAATAATCGGCGAAAGCTTGGCTTTCGAAATAATTCTCTGTAGAATTCTTAGGAGTAACAACATTTATTCTAGGAATAAAGATCTATTGGGATAGATTTAAAGTTGTTAACACTCTCTGAGAAATTGTACATTTAAAATGTACGTGACCTGGTGTCTCACGACTTTGAGCGTATGGAGCACAACTCAGACCAATCCAAGTGATAGTCACTGGATTGAAGTTAAGAACATCCGTTAGTATCTCAGAGAACTAAGGATGCTGTCTTAGTCTATGGAGAAGGAGAACTTGAAGTGACTGGGATCGCTGTAGCAAGTTTCCAAACCGATAAAGAAGAGACTAAGTCGCAAACGGTACTATAAGTTTGAATATCGGAACAGTGAGCTGGAAATCTTCCAAGCAAGATACTGTTACCATATAAACAACAAATACGGATTATTGCTGCAGCTGAGGCAGCAATAGAAGCCAGTTGGGTCGATAATAAATCTAATTAGATTAGATATAGTTCTGTTAGCGGCTGAGCTATGCGTCAGCACAGGCTAAAGAATTAATGGTCTCATCAACGATCCAGATATATACTTCGATATTCATCTGATTCGTTTGGATCATACATCGTGGCGATGTGATGATCGTATAAATCGCGTCAGACGATAATCATTTAAATCCACTGACGAAAACATTTTCTCAGTAATTTGAGCGAACCGTACATAGTTCGGGTGTTAGGCACTCGAGTGACTGGCTATAGGCCAAGTGGGAGATTGTTGGACAATTATGACCCATAGCGTCACTATTAGTACAGATCATGGTGTTGTTGTACAAATTAACTATGTGACAATGAGATTGCTCTCTTATCATTGTGATTAGATCACCTTAGATATATAAATGATAGGAGGTCCCTATGATTAGTTCCTGGATGAGAATGATATGAGACAGTATCAGTCCACAAAGGATTAATCATTAAATATCCCTAGTCAGAGTATTATCGAGATTGGACATCGGTAATGCGTAAAATACTAGTATTGCACTTGTGCACGTTATGAGGGCATAACGGGCATAGTTCTCGTATATTTAAGTATTGGATACTTATGCAAGTGCGGTAGGAGGTTGTGTTTCACCGATGGTACGGGAAACAGCTTCGCTCTGGATAGACCCCCTCGGAATCCCATTGGTAGTTTGACTATGTGTCTATGGGAGTCCGAAATCAGGGTAGGTGTATTTGGTCTTAACCTGAGACTTGCACCGCTAATACTTACGACAATCAATATACTTTGGTTGAGGTCGTACAGGGCTTTAACCGGTTCTGTGTACGCCAATACTGGGTGTATTGAGAATCGTAGAGTATTGGGTGTGATGTCAAGACGGAAGTATCACTCCAGTCATAGTGGAGATGATGTCACGTAGGATACGGTATTAGTGCTCTTAAGTGCTGCGCGGCCATCCGGGATATTATGACTAGGTCATGTATATCCGATTATAGAGACTAGTTACCAGACATCCGACATGTGCTTCGTACGGGGCAGACACAACTCCAGCCCCAGGCCTAGCAGTGACCATCCGATACTAGATCGAAATGCACTATACGATGTATACTACGCCTGATACAGATCAATATATTCCTGTAAGGATATTTCCGGAGAATTGGGTAGGCATGGCGCTTTGCTAGAAGCCAACCTTGTCTTGTGAATCGATAAAACGTAGTACTTGGTACGTACGTGTTGGATAGTCGATAACCGTATTTACTGCCACATATCCGGGGATCTCATGGGTCGCTTCCCAATGATCCACCGATGATGTATGACTCGCACTTTAATTAATCTGGGATTAATTACGGAGATATTTTATCTGAGATAAAATATATCTAAAGAGAGAGAATGTGATTAATTTGGAATTAATCGGTAAAATAAATTAATAGTTAAAATTAATATATCTGATATATTAATATGAATTGGATTTCATTACGAAATTAAAGTCGGACTTTAATGCGAACGAACGAATTAATTTAGAATTAATTCGTAAACGACATTCGTAATATATTTGCGAGGCATCGATATTTAATTAAATTAGATTTAATTATTAACGACGGAAGTTCGTTAAATCGGATTAAATGGAACCGAGCCGCGGTAAATGTTCGTAGAGATATTTGAATTTTGAATTCAAATATGTGGGGCTCATGTGTGGTAGGTGTACTTACCACCCAACTACCTTGTTTGTGTTTTTGAAAAACCATTTACCCTCACCTACCAAGTTTAGGGTAAAAAGTGAAATGGTTTCACCAAAGTTTAAAAGAAAAAATATCTCTCTCTTTACCTAATACACTCTTTCTCTCCATCCATCTCTCCTTCTCTCTTTCTCCCTCTCAAATGCAACGCCCAAGGGGCTGCCATGGACTGCCTGAAAATGGCGTGAATGAGAAGGATGTTTGAGGGTTTTGTGGCAAGATCCAAGTGCTAGTACACTTCTAAGAGGCATACGAAGGTGTTAGGGAAACCCACCCACGAGCCGGAATCCAACGACGAAGCTTGGAGCTTCAAATCTCAGCTCGAAAACTGAAAAACAGTAGGCAGTGGACTGGTCACTGCAGTTGCGTTTTTGGAGGTGAAAATCAATTTTGTTCTTCACCAAATCGTCTCAACCGATCGATGTGAGTATTCCGCTACCTCATTTGATGTATTCACACTTGTTTCTCATGCTTGTTATGATCTTGGGACCTAAATAGAAACCAACATAACCAACCTGGATGTCTCGATCACGTTATGTGATTACTACAGCATACTCAACATGATATGGTCTTCTTCATTTTGCTCGTCTCTTTCTTTTCATTTTGAATTTTTCTTTTTCTTTTTCTTTTTTTTTTCTTTTCTCTTTTTTTTTCTCTTTTTCTTTTTCTGACACACCTAACCTTTAAGGTAGCATTTCTCCTCATGGTGGTCCTAATACTCGCCCATGGGTAGCTTTACGCTTATCGGTTATAGGTGGTCTATTTTTTTTCTTTTTCTTTTCAGGGACTTTCTTTGCTTCCAACCATATCATATATCGTAGCCTAAGTAAACCACGGTGGACATCCAAGCAAACGGTCATTCACCAATCCATCATCCCTTCGACTAGTCATCTTGCCAACCACTTAGGCTTCTACTGTTGAGGTTCCGTAATCAATGCACGTGAGTCTAGCTGAGATCAACTTATTCAGAATACCGGACGAGAGCACATCTCACACTTATTTCTTCTAAGGTTTCTCCTTTCAGCATACAATGTCATCACCGGATGATAAGTGTGGTTTATACCAACTTATTCTAGCATCTTTAGCCTATTATTTTGTTATGGTTCGAGTCATTTAATGTATTTTATAGTTTTTTTATGTCTTATTTGTAGGAAGCATTATAACATCAAGAATGGAGCAAATACGTATATTTTGGGACCTATCGGGAGTATCAGACTCAAGAAGCAGCAGCAAAAACCTGCATCAGCTGCGCACGGAAATTAAAAAGGCTATAACTTTTGATTTAGAAAGAGTTACGAGACCCATAATATATCGATTTGTATCTACTCAACGAGATCTAGTCATTTACATATATTTTCCCGAGATTTGGGCGCTGCATCGTCCACTGTTCGGCGCCGCAGCGTCCCCCGCGGACCAGAAACGGGATTTTAGGTTTTTCTTAGATGTTTAATGACTCCCAGCCTCAACTATAAATATAACTGTCCATCCAACTGATGCTCGAGAGAGGCTAATACACTGTACAAAACACAGAAATAAATATTTTTAGAGATCCAGTGAGAGGATTGAAGAGCAACAAGAGGAGATTAAGGCGGTGACGTCCGAGGAGGAAGAGATTCAATTCGGGTTTTATCTTCTTATTTCTTTCTTAGAACTCTAATGATTTCCATTATATTCATGATTTGTTTATCAATGTATTTATCTTTTGTCATGAATTAACTCCTTAATTTTGGAGAATGATTGTAACTGATGCGTGAACCTTGTATTGTGTTTATCAATTTTGTTATGAAGTTTTATTAATTTATTTATATTCTTTTGAGTTTAATGTTTCTTGATTGTTGGCCACAATTGAAGATGATGAATGTTTAGAATCTATCACTCGAGAGAGGGGATTTTGAATGGATCTAGAGAATATAGCCTAGGATTTTATAGAGTTCGAGAGAATCTGTAGTCCTTTGAAGTCGTTAATATAGAATCACTAATCGTAATGAGTTGTTAACTATTGGATTTTTATAGAGATATCGAAGTCTATAGTTAATGATATTTTCACTCGGCACTCGAGATAGGGAGTGGATATTTTAGGAATCTTGACTTATAAATAATATAATTGAACAAAGATTAATTGGTATAACAAATACATAGGCGACAGCTAGGTGAAATCAGGATCCAGAATCTCTATCGTATTAGTTCCTCCTATCCAATTATTTTTATGTTTATTTATATAATTAAATCTTTGTTAAATATTGTCTAAATAAAGTTAGAGTTATCAATTGTAGTACTTAGTGTGAGTTAACGCAATCCTTATGGGTTCGACACTCTTTCACTGATTTATACTAAAACTTGACATCGTACACTTGCGGTACGATATAAAAATATCACAACAAGTTTTTGGCGTCGTTTTCGGGGATTGTTTGTTTAATTCACATTAATACTGCTCCAAGTAATCTTAACTTTAATTTAGAATTTTATTTTTATTTCTTTATTTCCTTATTTTTGTCTTAAGTTTTATTTTTGTTTTTATTTCTTATTTTTTAGTTTATTTCATTTTATCTATTTTAATTTTTGTTTTATATTTTTTTTCGTACGAGGTGAATTTGAAAAGAAACAATGGCAGATCCTATTGGTGCACTGATAGCTCAAGTATCGTCCCTCACGACTCATCTAGCATATTGACAAATCAAATGGGCCAATCGTCTATTGAAGCTGTTTTTGCTAATGGAAGGGTTTTACCCAACAGAGGAGCAGGATTTAAACAAGTACAATATGTGAACAATCGGAACTTCAACAACTATAGAGGCAATCTTATGCCTAATTATTATCATCCGAATTTTTCATATGCTGATATGGAGAACGTTTTGCAACCTCCTCATGGTTTCAATTATCCAAGAGCAGAGCAGAAACCTTCCTTAGAAGACCTCATGAGCATATTTGTAGCTACAGCTTCAGAGAGGTTTGAGAAGAACGAGTCAAGGCTGGATAACATCGAAACACGAATGGGCAATATAGAGGCAATTATGAAATTTTTAGAAGCGCAAATTGGGTTGCTTGTTTCTTCTATGGCCAATCAACAGACATGGGTTTTTCCGAGTGATATTGAAGTCAACCCCAATGAGCAATGTTAAATCAGAACCTGTAGGAGCGGAAAAGAATTTAAAGAAACCTCTCAGGACTTAGGCAGTAAAGAAAATGAAATGGTATTTCAGGAGGAAAAAGTTACAGAAGAAGAGAACAAAGGTGAATTGATAATGAGAGGTCAAGATGAAGAAGTCACCTTCAATGTTTTCAGGGCCACGCCGAGTTCTCAAGGTGTTGCAGACTGTCACATGGTAGATACAGTAGAAAAGGGAGTTGAAGCCAGACAGGGTGAATCAGTAATTCAACAGCCTATGAGCATAATGCAGCCATGCATAAAGGAAGATTCTCTGCAGCTAAACTCGAAAACACTCCCAAAGGGCCGTAAAAAGAGGAAAAGAAAGGTCAGTTCTCACTTAGAGATAATTCCTGGAAAATTAAAAAGAAACTGTAACATCCCAGATTTTCAGAACTGTTCCAGAAGATTCCCGGACGACTGTTTTAGTATCGGATCATGAGGATAAGGAAGAATAAGAGTTCGAACGATGTTATATGAGTTGGAATAATGGATTATGAATTTTAATCTCGTTGGAAAACACGTGGGATCAAAAGCCGGTTACGCGATTTTCGTCAAACGCGTAAATTTTACTATTTTGACCACAGAATTTTCAGACGAACTCCGATTGAGTCGATTCTTGTACCATCGGACTCTTTTTTCCGAGACGGACAACTTTCGTGTGGAACACTTTTCGAGAATCGCGCCAGAAGGGCTTCAAAAGTGAATATTTCTGAAAATACCCTTCCTAGTGGGGGCATTTTAGTAATTTTCGGAATTATGATATGTGTTTATTATTATTATTATTATTATTATTATTAGCAAAATACATAACAAAAAAAAAAGAGGGGGCAAACGCGTACATAACGCGAGAGAGAGAGAGAGAATCGGCGTCGTGGATGGCCCTCCGATGGCCGACGGCGGCGCGCACGGCAGCATCTTGATCGTCCGGCCACGGCGCATCTCGTGGTGGCCGGTGATCGCACAGTTAGCAGCAGACGGCGGCGCATGGAGGAGAAATCAGTGGCGCACGTGGGTTATTCGGATCCGACTCGTCGGGTCGTTTCATGAGCCGTCCCACCCGCCAAATCGAAGCCCTCGACGAGTACTACGAGTATGTGGAGTCGATTTCACCGAACAACGGCCGGAAGCACACGAATCGAGGAGAAACGTACGCGTGAACAGTAAACCCATGTCCAACAGTAGCTCTAATCGGAATTTCAATCGCACCGGCGCGTTCGTATGGCCGTCGGGAGTCCGAATATGGCCTTGGAATTTCAGTACGACTTTCCGATCAAAATTTCATATTTTAAAGTGTATCGATTTGTATTCGGATGTTTCCGATAGTTTCGTAGTGTAACGAATTTGTATGAGATGTATTGGATATGCTTTAATATGTTAAAACGATAAATGTGGTAGAATCCGGGAAGAATCGGATGAGATATGGTCGATCCGGTAGAATTAGCGAGATTCCGGTAAAACGGCGTTTCTCGCGTGTTTGAATATAAATGATCGTGAGTTTAGTTATGATGTAATTATGGTATTGCGAGGGTAATTGGGTAATTTTAGATTAGTTCTGAAGGTTCGAGACCCTTCCGTAGCGTTTGCGGAAACCTTTCCGCAAGTTTTGCCGCAAACCCGTAAAATGAGAATTTGACCCATTTAACTAGTTTAGAATAGCTAGTGAGCATGTATTAGAGTAATAAACTTTAGATCGTGGTATCAGTGATGTTTCGGATGTTTCGGGGAAAGTCCGTAGTTGTTTTAGATAAGTTAGAAGTTCCGCAAATAGCGGTTCTGACAGTTGTTGTGATTTGTCTTGACAGATCGGACCCGGATCGTGGTTACTCGCGAAGCCATGTAAGTAACTCATGCTTCGAATACTTAAAATTTATCGTTGTACGAAAGTAGTACAATAACATAGTGGTATATAATCATATGTATGAAACTTGTATATATAGAGATGATCGTATAAGAAAGAAGCTAGTGAATTAGTACACAGATATAAATAAGAGCATGCAACTATAAGTAGAGATATGAGATTAAGATAGACAGGAGCATACAGAAGCAAAGAGAAACATATGTGGGTAGTATAGAATGTATATATATATATATATTAATATATATATATATATATATATATATATATATATATATATATAATATGGAGCATATGAGTAATGTTATGTTTATAATCATAATTAAGTGAAACCTGGGTATGAGGGGTTTGTAGAAAAACTACACCCTAGGGAATGGGACTAAAGTTATAAATGAAATAATCATATATGAACTAGTGTTACGAAAGAAAGTTTGTAAGTTATACGTTATATAAGAATATTAGCAATATGAGAATTGATACGAGTATATAAAGTGATAAAGAGCATAAATGAGTAGTAATACCTAGCATGAGTATACCTAAAAGATTATGACGCGAGATTCTCAAGCATAAGTTAATAGTAGAAATGACAAATCAATTTAAAAACTAAGACTTTGGAACTCGTTTACGTTTAATGTCTGATATTGTAGAAGAATTTCGGTTGTGTGTGTATGGAGGGAAATTATGAAATATGTTGTTTGCGGGCCACTAGCGAGGTAAGTTATAGAGGTAAGCTAAGTGATGATGGTTTGTGTAGGTGCATGTAAAGATAAATATGGATATGTATGAATGTAATATAAACTTAGCATGTGTTAGCTTGAGCAAGCATTCTGTTGATGTTTGGGCATATAGCTTGTAAGATCATTGTAGATGGAAACATGGCTAGAATAGAGAGGAGCATGAGAAATACATATATACATATTCATGTGTGGGTGTGCTTAAGTTTTCATTAGTTGAGCAAATGATAATAATATTTTCAACAATTTCAAATTTTTAAAGAGAAATTTTCAGATGCTTTTAAAAGAAAAGTTTTAGTTTCTCTTTTGAAAGAATGTATTTCAGAAACGTTCTTTACGGTTTTTAACACAGATTATGATTTTACGGTTTTCGGGGCATGAGGTAAAAACTCACCCCAGTATGTAACTTGAGACACAGTATGGATTTGACGGATACAGATAGCATGTGCACATGTTGAGGACTGAGGGGACGCTCTCAGATCCTCCCAGATGGGCTAGGGAGACGGCGAGATATCACGCCCCTAGACCCCCAGATTATGAGACAGTAGTGGCATGCTTTGGGGGACGGCGATACGTAACGCCCCAAAGTCATGGGTTTGCACTTCTGCCTCCAGATAGGCGCTTGGGGGGACGGCGATACGTAACGCCTCCATGCGTCAGTTTTCTACAGATACACCAGATACAATTTTCAGATAACAGTTTGAAATGTCAGATTTTCATAAAATAGTTTTCGAAGACATAAACTCACGGAAAGTTTTAGTTTTTGGTGTTAAACACAGATTACAGTTTTCAAACGCAGTTTCAGTTTTTAGTTATAGCTTTCAGAAAAAAAAAAAAAAAAAAAAAAAAAAAAAAAAAAAAAAAACTCTTTAGAAAAGAAAGCTTTTCGAGACATCAGTTTGCAAAGATTCAGAATTTCAATACAGAAATCAGTTTCGAGCAATGTTTTCGATCAAGAGTTCTTCAGAAAAGATTTTCCTGGAATATGTTTTAAAAGTATAGAATGTTGAAGTAAAAAATAAATTGCAATTTCTGCATATAAGGCATGTATACTAGTAAGTCATCTGAGATACATATATTATAATGTTAATGCTTTATGACGTTAGTGTTTTCGCATGTAATTCCTCCAGAAAAGATCTCAAAGTAACAGTTCACACACACAGTACCAGATCTGGATCCCAGAAATGGTGCTCTGAGTGAAGGAGGGAGAAGAGAATTACAACTGAGGGAAGAGATCCGGTCTCTATGCCTCAGAGGAGCAGTAACAATTTAAATGACAGAACTGATATAAACAAAATTTATCAGTCTGCAAGCATGCTTTAAAATTAAAATTGCTTGTAAGATAAACATTCACCACTTTTACATATGCTTAAAAACGATTGCTTACATTTTCTTTGAAGAACAAAATTAAATATAAACTGAGAAAGAGTTCTAAGAAGAGAGAGAGAGAGATTGAAAATAGCTCTAAAGAAAAACGGATGCCTTCAACTGAAGGTGAATGGGAACTATATACCCAACATCCAACAACTAATACAGACTATAATTATTACAAATAGTAAGATGCTTCTGCTTTTTCGTGCTTTTGAATGGCTTTGAATGCTTCTTCACATGGCTATAGTAAGATGCTTGGCTTTGGATGCTTTCTTCAAATAATTATTAAGATGCTTCTGCTTTTTCCGTGCTTTTGGATGGCTTTGAACGCTTCTTCACATGGCTATAGTAAGATGCTTGGCTTTTGCTTTTGCTTTCACATGGTTTTGTCATCATTTATTTTGAATTGAATTGCTGCTCAAGGTCCCACCGGTACCTGTTGTGTGCTTTGGATACCTGATTTTAAAAATTACTTTTCCCACAGCTTTTTTCTCGTGAAGAGAATAGTGAGTGAAGGGGAAAAGAAAATAATTTTTCTTTTGTTCAAAGACTTTTTTTTTTTTTTTTTTTTTTAATGCTTTAAAGAAGATAGGATACCGAAACAATCATCTTCGTTATCATCTGCAAGAGAAATAAAAGGCTGTGGCTCCCCACCACTTGAAGAGCTGGCAGCAGAAGATGCTGGTCTCGAGGCAATGAGTTGTTGCATAACTTGAAAATATTCTTCTTCAGACTTGGCACCAGCAAGGAGAGATTGGGCCATAGATTTCTGAGAGAGAAACGTGCTTTGGGCTTTGACAACTTCAATATTGGATTTAATATGGCCTTTAGCACAGAGCCATTGCTGGACCATGTGTTGTGTCAGCTTTGACTCTTCATCAAATTTGGACCACCATTTAACTTTGAAGGTTCTTTGGAGAAGCAAATGGGTTTCTTTGGTGTAGAATTGAAGACCCCACATCCAGACCCAAGGTAAGAAAAAATTTGTACAGAAACAAAGAAAAGGGGGGATCTCTTCTCTGAAGCCGAGGGAACATAGTGGGCTTTGAATAGTTTAGACAGGATTTTGCATTGGGGGTTAAAATTTCTGGGGTTGGTCCATAATAGTTCCACCAATGTTGGAACCAGTTTGGAAGGCTTTCTACGGTTATTTTGGAGTTAAAGAAAAATAACCATGAATGGCTATTTTTAGGGTTTTGGATTAGGAAGGTATTAAACCACGCTTGCTGGTAATCCCAATAAGAGTAGGATAAACAATGGTTTAATCTATTTTGGAAATTTGCAGGGAAAACTTTAGGGTTATGAAGGGGTTCTCCCCATTGTTTTGGAGAAATGACTTTAAGGATAGTGGCCGTAGAATAGGCTGGCTCAGAATGAGCATCAGAAAGAAAAAGTGTTTGAATTTTACAGATTCAGTTAATTCAAGAATGTCTTGATAAAAGGATTGGGGTTTTGAAAAATCCCAAGGTTTGAAAAACCAACCCTTTGGAAAAAACTTTGAAAGGGTAATAAATGGATCAGGACTATAAAACCCATCTTCAATACTCAAAATATTTTGGTGATAGGTTTTATTATACCAATCCGATTTTTGTGAAGGTTTTTGAGAAATAATCTGGGAAGATGAACTTCCAGATATAAACAACTTCTTTTTGAGTTTTTGGAAAAGTAATTTCTTTGGAAGAAGATTTTTGGATATCTTGACTTTTTGAATAACTTTGTAAAGCAAGTAGAAGTTCAGGGGATTGGAAATGGATTCAATCCATTCATTTACCTGGTCTTGAGAAGTAATTGCTTTAGATGAAGATTCTTCATCTTCTGGATTGTGTCAACCCAAGATTTTATAGGAATGCCTGAGGCTAACTTTGGAATGGGTGGAGGAGATTGGGATTCTTTGTAACGGCTTTGGACAGAGGGCTCAATAAGTTTAGCTTTGCCAGTGTCTCTTTTCTTGGGCGGCATTATCTGTTTTGGAGAAATTCTCTGGTTAGAAAGTCTGGAACAGAATTTTTATCTCCTTTTATAAATTCAATTTCAAAATCAAAAACACTCAAAATTGCTTGCCACCTTGCAAAAATCTGTTTAGATGCAATGTTTTGAACATCTTTTTCTAAAACATGTTTTGCAGCTTTACAATCAATCCTTAGTAAAAATTTTTGGTTTAGTAAATCACTTTGAAATTTAGATATGCAAAGAACAATTGATAAAATTTCCTTTTTAATAGTAGAATAGTTTTTCTGGCAATCATTCCAATGAGCAGAAACATATTGAACTATTTGTTCTTTACCATTATCTACTTGTTTTAGAATACCACCATACCCTAAGTCAGATGCATCAGTTTCAACAACTTTTGGTAAACTAGGGTTTGCTAAATACAAGCAAGGGATATCTTTAACAGTGTTTTTTATTAGTTTAATAGCTTTTGTATGTTCATCAGTCCAAGGAACAGGAACTTTCTTCTATCATGCAATGGTTTCGCAATTCTGTTGATGTTAGGACAAAAATCTAGAACATAATTTAAACTTCCTAAAAATCTTTGGAGTTGATTTTTATCCAGAATTTTATCAGGGAATTTATCAGTAAAAGCAAGAGATCTTTCAATGGGTGTGATAGTTCCTTTGGAATATAGTGTCCTAGGAATCTGACCTTAGTTTGGAATAATGAAATCTTTGTACTAGAAACAGCTAAACCAGCCTTTCTAGTGGCAAAATAAAAGGTCTTTAAATGTTTGAAGTGTTGATCGATGTCTTTTGAAAAAATCAAAACATCATCATATAAACAATGCAAAAATCTGAGTAAGGATTATAAATATCATTCATAATTCTTTGAAACTCAGAAGGTGCATTCTTTAAACCGAAAGGCATAACTGTCCATTCAAATTGTCCAAATGGAACGGTAAAGGCAGTTTTATAACGGTCTTTAGGATGGATTGAATTTGCCAAAAACCTGACTTCATATCAAATTTTGAAAATATGAAAGCAGAGTGGAGTTTTTGGAGCAAATCCTTTTTGTTAGGTATGGGATACCTAATCCATTTTAGGGCTTTGTTTAAAGGTTTGTAATTTATGACTAATCTAGGTGTTCCTCTTTCTATCTCAGAATTTTTATTTACATAGAAAGCGGCGCAGGACCAAGGAGACCTTGACTTGACAATTAAACCTTTAGACTCTAGATCCTTGATCTCATTTCTACAATGTTTTTCTAAGTCCATATTCATTTGAATAGGTCTAGCTTTAGTAGGAATTTGCTTTTCATCAAAAGAGGATTCATAGGGAAGATCAATCAAATGTTGCTTTCTATTCCAAAAGGCAGAAGGTAGATCAGCACAGATTTCTTTTTCGATTAATACTTTGAAGCCATTAATCTTTTGTTTTATCAAATCAGTTTGTAGTTGTTTTTCAATTCTTTCAATATTTAAATCATTCTTTAAATGAAGTAAGTCATTTTGTTTTTTCTTTAGCAAAACACTAACATGGTTCTGGTAAACAGAACAAGCTTTTACAATATTCAAATTTCTTGTTTTAGGTTTTTCAATGAAAGAAAATTTCAATTTTTATTTTTTGCTTTAAAGGTTATGCCATCATAAGTAACGGTGTAAGGAGTAATGAGGTTTATGAATGGAGTTCCAAGAATAACAGCATGATGTATATCATTTGTAAAAGAAAGGAAGTCCTAAATTCAAAAACCGTCATTAGGAATCGAAGCATCAACTTTAGAAGAGATTTTTAGTTTCGAATTATTTGCTGCAGAAAGTCTTTCATGTGTTTTTTTATGGAACTTATTTGGAATAATAATTTCTTTGATACAATTTAGATCAGCACCTGTGTCAAATAGGGCAACTGTGTCAATTTGGAAATCAGATGAAAGGATAAGGGTAATCCAGATTAGGTATTTTCTTGTTGTTACTTGCTTTAGAACAAAAAGAAAATCATTTGGAAGAGACTCAATATTTTCAAGCTTTTGGTTTTCTGATTCATCATTATCAGAATCTGAATCCTTTTCAGAATTATCAACTAATTGACTTTTAAGAAGAAGTTGGATTGTTTCAGAATCATTTTTCTGTTTTTTTAGATCTTTTATTTCAATTTTTACCTCTTGGATTTCTTTTTGAAGGTCTTGCAAACTTGGTGTATCTTTTTTATTCTTCTTCTTACTTAGGATTTGTGTAAGATCATAAGTATTTTGTTTTAAAACGGGAGTTTTAGAAGATTCTCTTTGTCAAAAGTCTTAGGAGTTTGTCAAGATATTCCTTTTGTAAATCAGGATTTGAAATGTGTTTTACAATTTCAAGAAAAGTCTCTTGTTCTTTAGTCAAAACATTAAGTTTCTTATTCTTTAAATAGGAATCTGTGTCAGAATCACTATTGCTATGACTAGAAGTATCTGAATCAACTAACTCATCAACTTGTAAGGGTTCAGAATTGCCTGTTACTGAAGATTCAGACTCAGAAGATTCAATAAGCAGATTTGTTATTTTGGAAAGAATTTCTTCACTGAGATCTAATTCATGAAGTTTTTTGTTCATCCTACAATATTTTGCAGTATGTCCTTTCTTTCCACATTTGTAACAAGTAGCTTCTTTATAATTGAAAGGGGCTTTAGGTTTTGAAGTGTGAGGTTTTCTATTGAATTTCTTATAAGGTTTTGAAGGTTTTTTATAGAAATTTTCTTTAGAAGCAGGAAAAGATTTTCTAAATTTTTTAGAACTGTAATTTCTTTTATAAGGCTTTGAAGAACATTGTCCTTCACAATCTTTAGAGGTACTAGCTTTGAAAGGATCATAGTTAAACTGTTTGCAGAAACTACCTAGTTCTTGCTTAGATTTCCTAAGTTCCCATTTTAGGCGTTTCTGTAATTTCAAGTCTTGGCATATCTTTAATCCTTCCTTATTGATAAAACTAACTAATTCACCATAGGTGAGTCTTTCATAAGGGATTCGATTGTCATGGAGGGCTTTAATAGAATTCCTGACTTTTTCACCTAAAAGGGTAGGTAAACCAGCAAGGAATTTTTCTTTCCAAGTTATATTATTTGCGTCATCTCTTAAAAAGAGTCTTGTAAAGAATGTGGTTTTATAGCTTTGGAAATCACTAAGTTTTCTACATCTAAGATTATGTAGTAACTCGGCATTTTTATCTCGTAAGTGAGATGGGTCACCTATGAAATGGAGGGAAATGGTAAGAATTAAGGTTGCAACAGCATCTTGAATGGGACTGTTGTATTCATCCAGAATAGGAACATTGTCTTCATCTGTTTGAATAGCATCCAAGATGTCAAGTTGTTGACTTTTGGTGAGAAGATGATCCCACCAACCTTTAAGTTGACCGGTAAAAACCAGCAACGAGAATCTCTGTAATTGCCTTATCAGAGGTTCCTGTTTGGGTTTTGTAAGCATTAGCTGCCATGGTCATTTGTTGTAATAGGCTAAGAATGTTATATTCAGACATTCCATCTATATTCCATTCATAGACAGAAGATGCATTAAACCGGGATTGGCTTATTGCACTAGGCCTACTATCAACACCTATATCTGGAGGAGAATAAGAAGTAGCTGGAAGAGCTAATTCCCAACGAACTTTATTGACTTTGGAGACAGGTTTGGAATTTTCTTGAAAGGCTTCTATGTCTGAAGAAGCTATGGAAGAATTATCTAGGTCTAGAACTCCAATTCTACTACTAGATTGGGGGGTATCTAGGGCAATGTCAACTTTCTTTTTTGAAGAGGAAGAAGATGTTTCTATCCTATCTAATTGTTCTTTAATAGCTTTAACAAAATCAGATTTTGACTCATTGACAATCTTTTGGCTTTCTCTAGAAATCTGAAATGGTTCAAAAATGGGCTTTTTAAGTTTCTTGTCTTCATTAGTTTTTACAGTAGTCTTTAATGAAGGAACAGTAATAGTGGATTGTTGGATTTGACTTTCTATCCTATTTAACTGTTTTCCAATTGTATTCAGATTAGTATTACAGAAATTATTCTGTTGGATAATACTATCTAAGTTGTAGGCATTGCATTTTTGCATACCGAACCCGATGAGGAGTCTTATAAGGAGGCACCGCCTTTTAGTCGTGGAGTTCGCGGAAAGCGATCGAAGGAAAGGTTAAGTCAAGAGATGTTACATTGTGGAATTAATTCGCTGAGTTCGCTCAAAGTTTGCTTGCTGAAAGTTCGTTTCAAAGCGTGTCTACAACCTGAAAATCACCGCAAACCCTTCCAAACCCACCTAGACACCCAAATCCACATCCAAAGCCCATTAAACCAAAACCAACCAAACACCAAGCCCACCACCTAGGAGGCCCACGACCTTGACACCATTTTTACCTTCCTTACACTATTCCATCATGACTTACCCTTCTACCTATTCACTTTAACCTTTGACTTACCTTTTACCTTAATATTAATTTTTCAAACCATTTATTAAACCAACCCTACACCATTTAATGGCCTCCCTCACCAAGTCAAGCACTCCCCCCACACCATTAACTCCCTACACCCCCCACGCCCATCACCCATCCCACCACCTTTGATTCATTTTCAAATTATCATTTGTATATGTCAACAAAGCCATCCAATTATGCATACATTTCAACCAAGTTTGGTATCAAATTAATTGCTTTGGCCTACCTATTAAATGCACTCCAAATTGCCTATATAAACTCTCATTTTTCTGCCTTGGAGGGGGAGGGAGATCAAGCACATATCAAGCATTACTTAAGCATTTGAAGGTCCAAAGCACCCCCTGACTCTCTCTCCATTCACGCCCAAACTCTCCTCCACTGCCCTCCTCATCCAGCGCACACAACCCTCCACTCACAGCCTTTCACGCATAAAGAAGCCCCTGGCCATTGTCCTCACTGCTCAAGCTCACGGAAGTCACAAATAAACCCCATCACAATAGCCATTTTCACCAAAACAGCCTGGAATTCATCATCATCCACTCAGCTCACTACCTAACCCTAGCCACTTCAACAGCCCTTAGCTTCTCGGCACCACTCACAGATCACACCCTTCATCCCCTCTTCATCACGCCCTAACCACTTCACACGAGCAGCTCAAGCAGCTCTCACCTCAAACTGATCAGCCACTATCTCCCTCACAAACCCCAGCCGAGCCCTTCATCAAAAGGTACCATCATCTTCACTCTTCATGTCACCATAAAAACCCTACACTCACATCAACTGCCCATCAACTTCACGTGAACCAGCAGGCCAAACTCAACCTCACAGTCTCACGAACACAGCTTCTTCATTCTGCCTTCAACGAGTAGAAATACACAGCTCACCACCCCTCCTCACTGCCTCAAAGACACGCCCCTCATCACTTCCATTCAGCCCTTGTGTTCAAAGCCCCAAGCCACTGCCACATTCAGCCCCCCTTAGGCACGCCCAAGCCACTGCCTCATTCAGTCCCTTGCTCCTCCTAGAAGTCAAGCCCAAGGCCATCCTTCACAGCCTTTCATCTACGCCCATCACTGCCACCATACATTGCTTTCATCCTCACGCATGCACTGCCCCTAACCAGCCCAGCTCAACGCTTCATTTAGCCCTCATTTAGCCCTCAAATACACGCACAAGCTTACCACATTTAGTCCCTATACCTCACGCACAAACTGCCTAATTTATCCTTCATATTCACGCCCAAACCAGTCCACTTCAGCCCTTAGAAAACTGCCAGTGAGTTAGCTTAAGTTACCGGTGAATCATCCCTCAAAATGGTACCATTTTAACACCAAAACAACCTTAAATCCATGACCAACCAGTGAGCAAAGTACGAAGACCTGAAACGCAGTGAAGTGAACTCAAAACAGCGAACAAAGTGGCAAGGCAGTGAGCAAAACGCCAAAACAGCGAACCGGTGTGATCGTGGTGATTTAGCCTTTCCGACGGCCGTGTAACGCGTCTCCGAGCAACGACAAAAAAGGTTAGACCTGAGGGTTTATATTACAGAATTTTCTCACATAAAATAATGATTTAAAAATGTATTTTATGGCATTTTAGCATGAGTAGTTAATTTGGCATGTTGTTGGAATTGGCTCACATGAAATAATGGCTTAAAAATGTATTTTATGTGTTTAATGTGTTTAATTAGTTTGGTATGTTGTATTAAATTTATTTGCATGAAATAATGATTTAGGAAATGTATTTTATGTGTTTAGCATGAATAATTGGTTGAGCATGTTGTTTGGAACTAACTCACATGAAATAATGACTTAGGAAGTGAGTTTAATTTGAATGGTTATTTGAGCATGTTATTTGGATTTTATTTATATGAAATAATGAATTAGTGTAAGATGTGATTTTGGAGTGAATGAAATATGTGTTCTTTCTTGTGGTATATTGGATGGAAACCCGGACATAAATTCCATAGCCGAATCCGAATGGACGGTAGTATGGTTTGCACTCGGGATACAATGCCCCGTACCACTTGAAAGATTCACGTATTTTATTTCATCCAACTTGTATTCGAGCATGATAAGACCACTAGAATGTTATTTTATTTCAAGCATGTTTTAGTTATTTACCTTTTGTATTAGGAATTTAAATTAAGGCATGTTTAGGTTACTATGTATGTAGCATGTTTGATGTGTGATGTCGGATGTTTGCCGTTATGAAAAGTTTACTGTTGAAGCACGCAAACCTAGAATTTAGACTACTTTGACCAACATGTATGTTGAGTAGACTTGGTTAATATTGCACAAATCCATTCATTACAAACGACATAAGTAGGGACCATTCCGAACCCAACGGTTTGAGGTCTTCCCCTGCGAGGGGTGAGTGCGGCCTTAAATCATTTTCCCGGTTCACACCGGGTGGCGACTCCATTATTCTCCGGTTAGTCCCCCGTGGGCTACTCCGTACTCCCACTAGGCCCTGAGTCTAGAACAGCATGCGTCGTCCAGTTTCTGTGTCCTACATAAGTCTTATCAGTATCATTAGGTCTATGAATCTTTAATGGTGAGGCTTTAATCTGAATTGAGGGTTCACCATGGTCTACGGTTATATTCCTCATGGGAGGATGCTCAGATTCACAGTCCTGTCACTATCAGAAAGATTCCATGAGGTGTTTTCTTCCTAACAGTAATGGGATTTGATTCTTTAAAAGGGTAAGAAATGTCATTTTCGAAGCATACACTTCAAACCAATCAAAAAATGTGATGTGTACTTTATGTAGTTCTATAAATTCATAATAAGATTTTTGTATTTCTTGTCTTTGGTTTAAGAGATGTTTGAAAAACCAGAGTCTTTTTTCTTTATTTAGATCAGAATAAAAATCGTCATGCAAAGAGGATTTATTTATCTTGAAATCTTTGTGTAGGACATTTATAATATTTTCTGTGACAGCAGAAAATGTAGGAGATGTAGGAGGAGAATCAGCTTTAGTTTGTTCATGTTGGCTACTAGTATATATAGGATGAGGGATTTAGTAGTATAATCAACAGAACGTATGGAGGAACTTGGTATATCTGAATAGAGAATCTAGGTTGTAGATTTACAACAGACGGAACTTTAGAGAATTTTCTTTCTAAGGAAGAAATACTGGACATAGAGTCCCTATCACTGAATCTAGATGAAGTACTCTTCTTTTAAAAGACAGTTTGACTTTTCCATCAGAATACTGAGTCACATTTTGTAACTCTGTATTAGGCTCAAGTTGCTTTGGAATTACTGGTTCAGAAGCTCCTTCTAAAATCCATTCATCCGGAAGATTGATATCTTTCCATTGGATAGTCTGGGGATAACCATGTTAGATTTGGACAGATCAGTCTGTAAGAGAAGAGTCTCATCTCTTTTTGACTGGATCTTATGTTGCGTGTTGAACGCAGAATGCATAGCTTTGTAGGAAATTTTGTAAATCAAGGCAACAGGGATTGATCCTTCAAACATATGGTAGTTATGGGTTTTAATTTGAAGAACCATGCTTTTTAGGATATTTTTGTCTGTAAAGAGATTGTGATGTTTGGATAACAATCAAAAGAGATCGGTCCTTTACAGAGACTTGATTCAATACTACTAAGTAAAGAATCATCAAAAGTGATGAATCTTCCATCTCTTAAAACGGCTAAGATAGAAGTATCTAAGCCTTCTTTGTAAGGGGCTTTATTCAACTTGGATAAGACAACATGCACATAATTAAATTTCTTTTCTTTTAAATGTTTTATGGCACTTTCAGAAAATAAATTTATTGTTTCAAAAGGTTTTGTAAGGGTAATATCACGTTCTTCAGTTTTTATAACATAATCTGTTTTAAGAAAATCAAGTCTTTTGTTTTGTAAATTACGTCTTTTGAGATTTTTGGTAATTTCCAGCAGTCAATAGCTTTATTAAAATCTTCAATTATGAGATCTCAGAGTTCACTATATTTTTTGAATCACTAGTCCTTTCAGTAGAAGAGCTAGAGAGAGAGGATGTTCTACAGAATAGAGACTCCATGAGGAACTATTCCTATACTATTACTATGAGATTTGCCTACAGGTATGGGTTTACTGCCCTAAACGGAATCCTATCCTTCGGCGGGGCTTACAACCAGTAAGAAATTCAGCAAACACACAGAAAATAGTCTAAAAATAATAACAGATGAAATCTTTAAAACAACCAACATCCAACCACACCTAGTCTGATACCATACACGACAGGTTTTGTCATCATTTATATATATATATATATATATATATATATATATTATATATTATATATATATAATATATATATATATTATATATAACACACACATATATGTATGACTGATTTGGGTATGTGGCATGTTTATATAGAAGTGTTATGTCTGAAGAGTTTGATGCATGATATCTTGATCTCATTTCAAAAGTACATATGTTAACGATGATTATGAGTCGTATATTTTCTTAGAAAGAACACATCGACTGAAATGTGATAGTTCTTGGAGAAATGGTAGCATATTCATGTATTTAAGAAGCTAGTATTTAATTTAATTGACGGTCAAAGATGATTGTTTAATAGAAAAGATAGTCTATACATCCGAATTGATGATATTTCAATGAAATAAGAAAAAGACAACTATAACAGATGTTCCAACCTAACAGATATAGGATGAATAAGATGGTTAGAGAATAGCTAAGTAGCACAATAAAAGCAGGAAAAGTTTCAGTAAAGTGGTTGTTGATATAGAAACTTGACACGTGATGAAATGATCTTATTGTAATGTCAAATAGAAATTGTAGTATGTGTTTGATCAGACACAAGGTTGGTTCAAAGAGTAATGTCTCCATAGTGGATAAAAATGGTACAGCTAAGTCAGAATTTGTGATTATTGCATTATTAGAGTTTAAGATAAGCTAAGAAACTTAGTGAAACAAAAATGAAAGTTTATTGTGTTTATACTGAAATAAGAGCATGTTTACTTACTGGGTTATTATGACTCACATATTTTCTGTTGTAGTTTTGCAGGGCAGTAGCAGAAGTTGGTGAAGACTTTGAAGACAGTGGATCGCCCCAACTGCAGTAAGGAGAGTCCTGGGTCGAGTAATGGGTCCTCACGGCCCTTGTATTTGTATTTTTACATTTGTATCATAAAAGCAAAGATTATGTAATAGTGTGGTTATTCTGAGTCCTAGCCGGAGGCCACATGATTTATTTTTTGTGTTCTCTGAGTTCCGGCATGAGGCCTTGTTGAGTATTGCTTTGTTGTTGATGTTCCGGCCTGAGGCCGATGTGTTGGATTTTGTTGTTTGGTGCCGGCTGTAGGCCAGGCTGCATGATGTTACGAATACATCATGCCAAAATTTCGTTAGATTTAGAGGCTTATGGAGATGAGTTTAGCCTGTCTCATGCCGGTAGCATCCTGGCCTAGGCGGGATGTTACAAAGATGGTATCAGAGCATGGTTTAAGAGTCAGTCAGTATTATGGTCTAGAAGTCAATGACTGCAACTATGGGGATCCAGCTGTCGGAGATTGTCTTCAGTTTGGTAAAGACCATATAGGTCTTTGTATGTATCTTTTATGATTGTTTGATATGATTTGATCTTATTATTCAGTGCATGGTTTGCTCGATTATGGGTCCATGGGCCGCTCATTATTGGTGCATAGATTAGTTATAATGAGATAGTACCAGTATAGGGCCCTTGTGAGGCCAGAGGATTCGAAATCAGAACCAGAATGATACAGCTAGAGATAAGAACCAGATTAGTATAGTCGGAGTTGAGATACAAACCAGTATAGTCAAATTAAAGTAATAGATGAGCCATTGTGGATTCTAGTCTATAGATGGTGGTTAGTTTACAGTTGAGACAGAGAAGTTATATCGGCAGAGTTTAGAGAAAGATAGTTTCGGCATATGTGACCGGGTATGAATCAGCAGGCATAGTGACGGAGAAATTTCGAGGACGAAATTTTTATAAGGAGGGGTGAATGTAACATCCCGGATTTTCAGAACTGTTCCAGAAGATTCCCGGACGACTGTTTTAGTCTCGGATCATGAGGATAAGGAAGAATAAGAGTTCGAACGATGTTATATGAGTTGGAATAATGGATTATGAATTTTAATCTCGTTGGAAAACACGTGGGATCAAAAGCCGGTTACGCGATTTTCGTAAAACGCGTAAAGTTTACTGTTTTGACCACAACATTTTCAGACGAACTCCGATTGAGTTGATTCTTGAACCATCGGACTCGTTGTTCCGAGACGGACAACTTTCATGTGGAACACTTTTCGAGAATCGCCCCAGAAGGGCTTCAAAAGTGAAGATTTCCGAAAATACACTTCCTAGTGGGAGCATTTTAGTAATTTTCGGAATTATGATATATGTTTATTATTATTATTATTATTATTAGCAAAATACAGAACAAAAAAAAGAGGGGGGAAACGCGTACATAACGCGAGAGAGAGAGAGAGAATCGGCGTCGTGGATGGCCCTCCGATGGCCGACGGTGGCGCGCGACGGCAGCATCTTGATCGCCCGGCCACGGCGCATCTCGTGGTGGCCGGTGATCGCACAGTTAGCAGCAGACGGCGGCGCATGGAGGAGAAATCAGTGGCGCACGTGGGTTAGTCGGATCCGACTCGTCGGGTCGTTTCATGAGCCGTGCCACCCGCCAAATCGAAGCCCTCGACGAGTATTACGAGTATGTGGAGTCGATTTCGCCGAACAACGGCCGGAAGCACACGATCGAGGAGAAACGTACGCGTGAACAGTAAACCCATGTCGAACAGTAGCTCCGATCGGAATTTCGATCGCACCAGCGCGTTCGTATGGCCGTCGGGAGTCCGAATATGGCCTTGGAATTTCGGTACGACCTTCCGATCAAAATTTCATATTTTAAAGTGTATCGATTTGTATTCGGATGTTTCCGATAGTTTCGTAGTGTAACGAATTTGCATGAGATGTATTGGATATGCTTTAATATGTTAAAACGATAAATGTGGTAGAATCCGGGAAGAATCGGATGAGATATGGACGATCCGGTAGAATTAGCGAGATTCCGGTAAAACGGCGTTTCTCGCGTGTTTGAGTATAAATGATCGTGAGTTTAGTTATGATGTAATTATGGTATTGCGAGGGTAATTGGGTAATTTTAGATTAGTTCGGAAGGTTCAAGACCCTTCCGTAGCGTTTGCGGAAACTTTTCCGCAAGTTTTGCCGCAAACCCGTAAAATGAGAATTTGACCCATTTAACTAGTTTAGAATAGCTAGTGAGCATGTATTAGAGTAATAAAGTTTAGATCGTGGTATCAGTGATGTTTCGGATGTTTCGGGGAAAGTCCGTAGTTGTTTTAGATAAGTTAGAAGTTCCGCAAATAGCGGTTCTGACAGTTGTTGTGATTTGTCTTGACAGATCGGACCTGGATCGTGGGTACTCGCGAAGCCAGGTAAGTAACTCATGCTTCGAATACTTAAAATTTATCGTTGTACGAAAGTAGTACAATAACATAGTGGTATATAATCATATGTATGAAACTTGTTATATAGAGATGATCGTATAAGAAAGAAGCTAGTGAATTAGTACACAGATATAGATAAGAGCATGCAACTATAAGTAGAGATATGAGATTAAGATAGACAGGAGCATACAGAAGCAAAGAGAAACATATGTGGGTATAGACCTGTATATATATATATATGGAGCATATGAGTAATGTTATGTTTATAATCATAATTAAGTGAAACCTTACGAAAGAAAGTTTGTAAGTTATACGTTATATAAGAATATTAGCAATATGAGAATTGATACAAGTATATAAAGTGATAAAGAGCATAAATGAGTAGTAAATACCTAGCATGAGTATACCTAAAAGATTATGACGCGAGATTCTTGAGCATAAGTTAATAGTAGAAATGACAAATCAATTTAAAAACTAAGACTTTGGAACTCGTTTACGTTTAATGTCTGATATTGTAGAAGAATTTCGGTTGTGTATGTATGGAGGGAAATTATGAAATATGTTGTTTGCGGGCCACTAGCGAGGTAAGTTATAGAGGTAAGCTAAGTGATGATGGTTTGTGTAGGTGCATGTAAAGATAAATATGGATATGTATGAATGTAATATAAACTTAGCATGTGTTAGCTTGAGCAAGCATTCTGTTGATGTTTGGGCATATAGCTTGTAGATCATTGTAGATGGAAACATGGCTAGAATAGAGAGGAGCATGAGAAATACATATATACATATTCATGTGTGGGTGTTCTTAAGTTTTCATTAGTTGAGCAAATGATAATAATATTTTCAACAATTTCAAATGTTTTAAAGAGAAATTTTCAGATGCTTTTAAAAGAAAAGTTTTAGTTTCTCTTTTGAAAGAATGTATTTCAGAAATGTTCTTTACGGTTTTTAAACACAGATTATGATTTTATGGTTTTCGGGGCATGAGGTAAAAACTCACCCCAGTATGTAACTTGAGACACAGTATGGATTTGACGGATACAGATAGCATGTGCACATGTTGAGGACTGAGGGGACGCTCTCAGATCCTCCCAGATGGGCTAGGGAGACGGCGAGATATCACGCCCCTAGACCCCCAGATTATGAGACAGTAGTGGCATGCTTTGGGGGACGGCGATACGTAACGCCCCAAAGTCATGGGTTTGCACTTCTGCCTCCAGATAGGCGCTTGGGGGGACGGCGATACGTAACGCCTCCATGCGTCAGTTTTCTACAGATACACCAGATACAATTTTCAGATAACAGTTTGAAATGTCAGATTTTCATAAAATAGTTTTCGAAGACATAAACTCACGGAAAGTTTTAGTTTTTGGTGTTAAACACAGATTACAGTTTTCAAACGCAGTTTCAGTTTTTAGTTATAGCTTTCAGGAAAAAAAAAAAAAAAAAAAAAAAAAAAAAAAAAAAACTCTTTAGAAAAGAAAGCTTTTCGAGACATCAGTTTTGCAAAGATTCAGAATTTCAATACAGAAATCAGTTTCGAGCAATGTTTTCGATCAAGAGTTCTTCAGAAAAGATTTTCCTGGAATATGTTTTAAAAGTATAGAATGTTGAAGTAAAAAATAAATTGCAATTTCTGCATATAAGGCATGTATACTAGTAAGTCATCTGAGATACATATATTATAATGTTAATGCTTTATGACGTTAGTGTTTTCGCATGTAATTCCTCCAGAAAAGATCTCAAAGTAACAGTTCATAAAAGTAATGTCATGATTGCATCGAGATATATATATATATATATATTATATATATATATATATACACACACACACATATATGTATGACTGATTTGGGTATGTGGCATGTTTATATAGAAGTGTTATGTCTGAAGAGTTTGATGCATGATATCTTGATCTCATTTCAAAAGTACATATGTTAACGATGATTATGAGTCGTATATTTTCTTAGAAAGAACACATCGAAATGATGATAGTTCTTGGAGAAATGGTAGCATATTCATGTATTTAAGAAGCTAGTATTTAATTTAATTGACGGTCAAAGATGATTGTTTAATAGAAAAGATAGTCTATACATCCGAATTGATGATATTTCAATGAAATAAGAAAAAGACAACTATAACAGATGTTCCAACCTAACAGATATAGGATGAATAAGATGGTTAGAGAATAGCTAAGTTGCACATAAAAGCAGGAAAAGTTTCAGTAAAGTGGTTGTTGATATAGAAACTTGACACGTGATGAAATGCTCGTATTGTAATGTCAAATAGAAATTGTAGTAGTATGTGTTTGATCAGACACAAGGTTGGTTCAAAGAGTAATGTCTCCATAGTGGATAAAATGGTACAGCTAAGTCAGAATTTGTGATTATTGCATTATTAGAGTTTAAGATAAGCTAAGAAACTTAGTGAAACAAAAATGAAAGTTTATTGTGTTTATACTGAAATAAGAGCATGTTTACTTACTGGGTTATTATGACTCACATATTTTCTGTTGTAGTTTTGCAGGGCAGTAGTAGCAGAAGTTGGTGAAGACTTTGAAGACAGTGGATCGCCCCAACTGCAGTCAGGAGAGTCCTGGGTCGAGTAATGGGTCCTCACGGCCCTTGTATTTGTATTTTTACATTTGTATCATAAAAGCAAAGATTATGTAATAGTGTGGTTATTCTGAGTCCTAGCCGGAGGCCACGTGATTTATTTTGTGTTCTCTGAGTTCAGGCCTGAGGCCTTGTTGAGTATTGCTTTGTTGTTGATGTTCCGGCCTGAGGCCGATGTGTTGGATTTTGTTGTTTGGTGCTGGCTGTAGGCCAGGCTGCATGATGTTACGAATACATCATGCCAAAATTTCGTTAGATTTAGAGGCTTATGGAGATGAGTTTAGCCTGTCTCCTGGCGGTAGCATCCTGGCCTAGGCGGGATGTTACAAAACCTGAGCCAATTTTGCCGAATGTGCAGTCCAGAAATTCCAATTGAGGGGAAATCTACATATCCTGGGGGACCATCTATGGATAAATTACCACAGCCTGCCAAGCTGTCTTTTTCATGTCAAAAGAACCGGTGGATACCAAAGAAGAAAGCAGATGAGATTACCCGGTTCACTACGTTTAAGCCACCATAACCATTTGGGTGGTTGTGTCTGGCTGAAGACGTTAAACTTAGCGCTAGCGGAGAGGCAACTCTTGCATTTATTTTATTATTATTTTCTTTATATTTAATTTTTATTTTATTTTATTGTGTGCTATTTATTAATTTTCATGTTATTTATGCAGGTAGCACGAGACACACAACGCCCGCGCAACCAAATTCTAACCAGCAAGAGCCTGATCACACTCCATGCACGCGTAGTGTTGTTCCTCACTCTTGTTCTTTAATTTTATATTTATCTTACATTGAGGACAATGCAAAATTTAAGTTTGGGGGTGTATGCATACTGTTTACTGTTTACTTGTATTTAGTTGTTAAAATTTATTAAAAAAAAAATTGTTTTAGTCTTGATAGTAAAGCATAAATCATGTGATAATATTGTTTGCTTATGGGTGAAATTTTAGAAACGATAAGTGCCCGATTTACTTTTATCTGATGCCTTGAATAACTGATCTATGTTAGACTCATAAGTACTTAAAAACAGGTTTTTAGCAGTGAAAACTTAAGTAGTTGACAAGGTGACTAGTTAAGGAAATTGCATGTCGATGAATGACCGTTTGCTTAGATATTTATCTTGATTTGCTAGTGTTATGAAGTATGGTTTAACTAAAAAGAAAAATGTCTCTAAAGAAAGAAAATAAACCACCTATAACCGATAAGCGTGAAGCTACCCATGGGCGAGTATTAGGACCACCATGAGGAGAAATGCTACCTTAAAGGGTAGGTGTGTTAAAAAAAAACAATTGAGTGCAAAATGAGAAAAGCAAAAAGAGATAAGAAAAGAAAAGAAAAATCATACCATACTGAGCACAAAATAAAGCAATTACAGAGCATAATTGAGATATCTAGGTTGGTTTGACCCATCGATTCTAATTTCTAAACGAAATCATTAAGTTGGCTTACTTAGGAATCAAGCTGTGAATGAACCTTTACACACACACACTGTGAGTCTAGCATAGATGAATTATTCAGGAACTTGGATCTGAGCTGAATTGTATACTTTGAAGGTTCTATAATTTCATTTATAAGATTTCTTTGAGGATAAATTTATGTGTAACTATCGAGACTATGTTTTGTTATTTTTATATTTTTACATGATTGTGTGTGAATGACGTTTGTGGGTGTCGTTACTGTAAGCCCTCACGAGACTTTAACTCGTCCACTAGGGCCGCCTAAGGGTTTAAAGGCTTGTTGCATATGCTAAATGCAATCGTGATCCCTATGAAAGTGGCCTAGTTAATTTAGTTATTTTTATTTATTTATTTGAAATTAGTTTTTCTTTATCTTTTGCTCGGGACTAGCAAAATCTTAAGTTTGGGGGTGTTTGATAAGTGTGGTTTATACCAACTTATTCTAGCATCTTTAGCCTATTATTTTGTATGGTTCGAGTCATTTAATGTATTTTATAGTTTTTTATGTCTTATTTGTAGGAAGCATTATAACATCAAGAATGGAGCAAATACGTATATTTTGGGACCTATCGGGAGTATCAGACTCAAGAAGCAGCAAAAACCTGCATCAGTTGTGCACTGAAATTAAAAGGCTATAACTTTTGATTTAGAAAGAGTTACGAGACCCATAATATATCGATTTGTATCTACTCGACGAGATCTAGTCATTTACATATATTTTCCCGAGAGTTGGGCGCTGCAGCGTCCACTGTTCGGCGCCACAGCGTCCCCGCGGACCAGAAACGGGATTTTAGGTTTTTCTTAGATGTTTAATGACTCCCAGCCTCAACTATAAATATAACTGTCCATCCAACTGATGCTCGAGAGAGG
>SKCR01036558.1:0-71172 GCA_019454045.1 Zanthoxylum bungeanum | reverse complement strand
TTGTTGATTTAGTATATCGGTCTTTAGATCTCATTGGCCTCCTGCACCAACACCGAACTCATCGCATATTTAGATATAGCTAAATACAAAAACCAGGTCTCACTAGGATTTGGCTTGGCTAGAAGTGGAGGCTGGGCCAAATACTCTTTAAGCTGTGTGAAGGCTTCCTCGCACTCCTCCGTCCATAAGACATCCTTCTTAATCTTCTTAATCAACTTGAAGAAATGGTGGCACTTGTTGGTAGCGAGGGATATGAATCGATTCAGCGCGGCCACTCGACCTGCCAGGCTTTGTATTTCTTTGACTGTCATGGGGGACTTTAAATCCAGGATGGCTTGAATCTTCTGTGGATTCGCTTCTATCCCTCGTGCACTGACCATATACCCCAGAAATTTTCCCGAGAGCACTCCAAACTGACACTTCTCCAGATTCAACAGCATGCTGTGCTTCCTTATCAGCTCGAAAGTCTCTACATGATCTGTCAGATGATCCTCCAGTTTCATTATCATTGTTATCATATTGTCAATGTACACTTGCATAGTTTTTCCAATGAGGGGCTTAAAAACCTTATTCACCAACCTTTGAAACGTTGCTCCCGCGTTCTTCAAACCAAAAGACATTACCCTATAAAAATACAGCCCTCGATCCGTGCTGAATTTGGTCTTCTCCTCATCCCCGGGATGTATTTTCACCTGGTTGTATCCCGAAAATGCATTCATGAAACTAAACAGCCAGTGACAGGCAATCGAATCCACCAACTGATCTACCTTTGGGAGAGGGAAACTGTTCTTTAGGCAAGCTAATTAAGGTCGGTGAAATCCCCACACATCCTCCACTTCCCGCTAGGTTTATTCACCAAAACTACGTTAGAAACCCACTCTGGGTATTTTACCTCTTGAATGAAACTTGCCTTTAACAACCCTTCGACCTCGGCCACAATCACCTCACAACGCTCTTGGTGAAATACTCTCATTTTTTACTTAATTGGCTTGTGACTCGAGTCCGCTGCCAAGTGATGGCTAATAAACTTGGGGTCTATCCCTGGCATGTCATTGTGTTCCCAAGCGAAGATGTCTACATATTGCTTCACAAGTTCCAGGAGATCATTCTTCAGGCCCTCCTCTAACCCATTTCCCACCTTGATGGCCTTTTCTAGGCCAAAGAGCTCAACCAACACGAGCTCATTGGCAGCTCCCAAATGGGGAAATTTCTTGACCCGCGTATCCGGACATCCATCTGATTCCTCATCCTCCTCCTCCTCCCTTCTTATCTTCTTCCACCGTCCAGCTCAACACAAAGTGTTTCTCTCGAAACTATAGTAAAACAGCTCCGTGCCACCTTCTGACTCCCACAAATAATCCCAATTCCGGCCTGGGTGGTAAACTTTATCTTTAGATAATAACACGACATGGAAGCCTTCGTCTTCATCATGAAGGGTCGACCCATTATGACATGATACTTGCTCATGCAATCCACCACCGTGAAATCTACCATGATTGTCAGGGTACGCGGGGAAGCTCCGACTGTCATGGCCAACTGAATTATCCCCAGCGAGACGACTATCACTCCCCCAAAACCGCATAAGGGTGTCCCGTCCGGGGTGACCGTCACATACTCAATTCCTAGCCCATCCAAAGCTTCCCTGGAGATTATATCAACCGCACTGCCCGGGTCTACCAAAATCCTATCTACCTCGGCTTCCCCAATCACCGCATTGATTGTCAATACATTATCGTTTGGAAAGCTCACCTCACGCGCATCATCGTCAGTAAACATTATTGGGACCGACCGATCACTCTGTGTGCCTTAGGCCTGTCCCATTGACATTACCTCTGATCCCCAAGCCCTACAGTAGTTTTTTCTCGATCGGTTTGAATTTTCAGCCAGAGTTATCCCCCCAGCGATAGTATAAGTTTTCCTAGACTCCTGCTGCTGCCGAGCCGCCCCAGCTGCCCGACTGATGTACTTATTCAAATACCCATTCTGCGTAAGATTTTCCATTTGCTTCCATAAATCCCTACAATTTTCGATTGAATATCCCCTCATATTGTATTGCACACAATAGTGCTTCTAGTTTTTCATTTCTACAGGATAATTCCTTACATCGGGCTCTACCAAGAGGCCCATATCCTGAATTTCCCTTAGGATCTGAGCCATTGGCTTGCTCAGAGATGTGTACCTCAATCATCCGGCGACATGGTTTACTTGCACTTGTGTTCTCCCATCTTGTGGTACGTTGCCAGAAAGCAATTGTCTGAACTCCCTCTACATTGGAGGAGGATTTCTCAATTCCCTATCTGACCTCCTGGGCACCTATGGTCTCTACACCTTTTCTTTCTGAATTCTCCCCTTCCGGGCTGTCTTTTCCTCTTCCTCCATCGAGACAAACTTCCTAGCCAATTCTAAAGCAGTGGCGTAGTCTAGCATGTCATGGACCCTCAAATGAGTCTACAAGCTTCCGAACTTTAAGGCCCCTTTAAGACTTTCCAGGGCCTCAATCGTCTCATAAGCCCCGACCTCGAGCACCAGGTTGTGATATCTTTCAATAAAACTCTTCAGGGTCATATTTCTCCTGGTTCATCAACCTTAATTCCCCAACCGACTTCTTCGGGACACACGTTCCCCTGAAGTGCCGGATAAAAGACCTTTTGAGCTGAGAGAAGATGCTAATGCTTCCCGGGGTTAGACTTCTGAACCACAAGATCACCGGCCCACCTAGGGTTAGGGGGAACTCCTTACACGTGGCTTCTCCTATCATTCTTTACACTTCCATCAACAAGATAAAATTTTCAACGTGAGACTTAGGGTCAGTATGACCCATATACAAACTCATGGATGGCATTGTGAACCGCCTAGGAAACTCCGCAAATAAAACATCTTCAGTAAAAGGTGAGGCCATTTCCCTATCTTGGCTGTCCCCATTTTCCACCCTCATATTTTCTTCCCACTTCTTCATTTCCTTTCTAAACCAGGCCTTCATATGGTTATCATTATCACCGTGCTGCCTTCCCTGAATATCCTCGCGTCTACCCCTCCGAGCGCGACGTGCGCCGTGGCTAGATAAGTCCCGCTCCTCTCCTCTGTACTTTCTCCCTTATTCTTTCTTCGAACGTGGGGGTATTACTCGAAGATTCTAGTGTTTGCCTTTCTCCCTCTTCCCCGCACATTCTATCCACCGGTGGTGCCCTAACTATTATGACTGACCTTACTTTTTATGGTTCTCTAGTCCCAGCTCACTGTCACGGCTCAAGTCGACCACTCTTTTTCCCTTAGCTATCTCATTTCTTCTCAGACTGGGACCAGTTTCTAACATTTCGTTATTTGTTCTTTCCAAACTCGCCAGCTTCTCCATCACAGCCTTTAGGAGGGCTCAGTTCACTTCTCTATCTTTTCAAATGCTCTCCTCCATCTTTCCCATCCACTCTGCTGTCGAACTCTCCGATGACCTGTGGTCCCGTCTTCTGCCATCGCCTTACCACGCAAGATGCTTTTTGCTCTTTCCCCACAGACGGTGCCAACTGTTGACGGCTGATTTTTATCTCAGGGGCAATACTGGAATACTACTCCTGGAGGATGACCAAAAGCAAATTTAGCGAAAAACCAGAATAAACCAGAGGAAGATCGAAGAGAAAGTATTTAACGTGGTTCGGCAGAGCTTGTCCAGCCTACGTCCACGGTCACAAAGAGGGATGGGGATTATTTTATTACTAAACAGGTCGTTTTGATGTTCTCTTACAAGTTGTGTTTAAGTGAAAAATGTTGTACCCCTTACTAATGTGATTAGACTACCTTTATATACTATTTTACATGGATACTGTTCCCGCATCTCTCTGGCGTCAGTCTAAAAGATTTGCAAATTTTCGGTGATTTGGACAGGTTCGCTTCCCCATTCTGACACCGCCGAAAGCAGAATCTTCCCAAGGAATTTCGATCACATCACACAGTAAAGGCACATTGTCTTTATTTAATGATGACAACCTGCTTAATTTTGAATGCGAGAGCTTTTGGAGGGAAAAATTCCAGTTGCCCTAATCCTTCCTCGGGCTTCTAAGAGATCGGCTAGATAATGAAAGGAACTACTCTTCCCTCTTCCGACCTACCTGCTATACTGATATCTTGAATTCGGAAGAGGGTGACAATGAATCTGATCTGCTGGACTACTGTGGTCGGTCTCTGAAAACTGTGCCAAGCTATGTACTCTCGTCTATGCATGGCAATGGGACGGGCTTTGATAAGCCCGGCTCGAGCCCGGTAAAAAAAAAAAATTGGCCCGGGCCCGGAAAAAGCCCGGCCCGGTCGGGCTCGGGCTTGGCCCGGGCCCGATTTTTTTATTATAAAAAATTTAAAAAATAAAAATTTATTATATAAATATATATATTTTATAATTAAAAATATTTATTTATCTATTTTAAGCCCGGACCCGATTTTTTTATTATAAAAAATTATAAATATAAGAAATTTATTATATAAATATATATATTTTCTAATTAAAAAATATTTATTTTTTTATTTAAGCCCGGGCCGGGCCGGGCCCGGGCTAAAATGGCCGAGCCCGGCCCCGGGTCGGGCTCGGTTTTTGGGGCCCGGCCTAAAATGGCCGAGCCCGGCCCGGGCCCGGGCCCGGGTCGGGCTCGGTTTTTGGGGCCCGGCCCGGGATTTTCATATCCCGGGCCGGGCCGATCCGGGCCGGGCCGGGCCCGAGCTTTTCTGCCATGCATACTCTCGTCGGCCAAATCCGGAAGATTGTGTCAAAGCTCTCTTTCTGGCCGAGGAATAATCCATACCTTCTAAACACTTGTCCCTCCAAAAGGGAGAATCCTATCTCTGTCCTTGCCGCTTTATTCAAAGTACTTGTCACAAAAAAACACTATCAACAGTATTTAAAGACAATTGCAAAAACTTTCACCTAAAAATATTGTCTTAAAAGTGTGTGTGTTTTTTTTTAAAAGATGTTATTTGTTGCTGGTATTTTTGATATATTAAAGTGCATATATAAATTATAAGATTTCATTTTCAATAGCCAAATGGTCTTATAAAGAGATGTGATCACATCCTTTGTGTTCGTACAACATAGTTTTTACATAAAGACAAACAACAATTGTCATTTTTTGAAATCCTTAACCAAAAAGAAAAAAATTTTGCTTTTGCTCATCATGCATTTGGCTTACAAGATATTCACAACCACCCAAAAAAAAAAAAAAAAAAAAAGACAAAGGATTTTTGGCAATTCAGAAGCGTGCATTACAGCAATAGTGAATTTGGTTTCATTTTTTTTATTTTTATTTTTTTTGATGTTAAGGTTTGATTTCTAAATTGTAATGGGTGATTATTTAGAAAAAAATTTATATGTAATTAAAATTTATAGTCCAAAGGTGGCTCTAAGCGATAATAGACATATATGATTGGTGGTGACTCTAAAATTTAATCTAAAATCTAAATAAATTTCAATTTTTAAATATATAATATAATATTATATATATATATATATATATATAATAATAATAATAATAATAATAATAATTTATAAATATGAATCTCGTTTTAAAAACTTATTTATGACTTTTGAAAATTTATAACAACTCAAGACAAACTAAGATAACCTAACTCATCACGAAATTCTAATTCTAATACCACATACACATGGTGTCTGTTCATAAATGTGTGGTCTCAGTATCTGTGGTTGGCTGGCTAGCTGCTGTGCAAGCAACCGCAGATGCACGATCATAATGGAACGCGCCATCCTACGTTTTAAATGTCATTAAATATTTACCTGTGTTTTTCATGGACCACCCTTCTTCACATATTATAATACAACTTCAAGAAAGCGATGCGACGATACTTTCTATTATTATTTTTCACGTGCCTTGTTGAGGAGAGATTCTTTGGTACAATATTGGTATAGATGACGTGGTACCACAAGTAAATAAAAAATGACATCTAGAGTTTCTTCATATATTTTTTAGTTATTTTTTAATTTTTTAACACGCGTGACAGTGGATAATTGGCTTGTTGCATGGATGACGTGGTACTACTGTTGCATAGAAGATTTTCTCCTTATTGAGAGTAAGCATGGCAATTTCCGGATCCGGATCCGCAACCTTTTCAATGGACCCGGGTCTGGTATTGGACCCGGCAAAACACTTCCAGGTCAGGACCAAGGTCTACCCGGGATGGGTTCGGGTAAACCCGGATCCGGAGCCGAAATCCGCAACTCCACTATTTTTTTTACCCTTTTGGGTGTGTGATCGTGTCTTTTTATTCGTTGATTATGTTTTGATTAGCCTGCTATTTATGGAACTATATAATTTAGGTTGGAGATGAAGTTATTTTTGCTTGTTTCTGTTTGTTCTTAATTGTCATTTGCAATGTGAGCTAAAAATCACATGAATTCATATATATTTTCTTTAAAAAAAAATTGGGTTTTATTTGTCTACCCGGGATGGACCTGGGATCCGCAACTCCATTCTTTTTTTTACCCTTTTGGGTGTGTGATTGTGTCTTTTTATTTGTTGATTATGTTTTGATTAGCCTGCCATTAATGGAAATATATATTTTAGGTTGGAGATGAAGTTATTTTTGCTTGTTTCTGTTTGTTCTTGATTCTCACTTGCAGTGTCAGCTAAAAATCACATGAATTCATATATATTTTCTTGAATTCATATATATTTTCTTCAAAAAAAAAATAGGGTTTTATTTGTCTACTACTCAACTGTTTTTTTTTTACCCTTTTAGGTGCGTGATTGTGTCTTTTTATTCGTTGATTATGTTTTTATTAGCCTGCTATTAATGGAAATATATATTTTAGGTTGGAGATGAAGTTATTTTTACTTGTTTCTGTTTGTTCTTGATTGTCACTTGCAGTGTCAGCTAAAAATCACATGAATTTATATATATTTTCTTTAAAAAAAATTTGGGTTTTATTTGTCTAACAGGGATGGACCCGAGTATACTCGGATCCGGACTCGGGATCCGCAACTCAACTTTTTTTTTTTTTTTTTTTACCCTTTTAGGTGCGTGATTGTGTCTTTTTATTCGTTGATTATGTTTTGATTATCCTGCTACTTATGGAAATATATTTTTTAGGTTGGAGATGAAATTATATTTGCTTGTTTCCGTTTGTTCTTGATTGTCACTTGTAGTGTCAGCTAAAAATCACATGAATTCATGTATATTTTCTTTAAAAAAATTTGGGTTTTATTTGTCTACCCGGGATGGACCCGGGTATACCCAAATTCAGACCCGTGATCCGCAACTCCACTTTTTTTTTTTACCCTTTTGGGTGTGTGATCGTGTCTTTTTATTCGTTGATTATGTTTTAATTAGCCTATTATTTATGGAAATATATATTTTAGGTTGGAGATGAAGTTATTTTTGTCTTTTGTATGCTTGTTCTTGATTGTCACTTGCAGTATCAGCTAAACATCACATGAATTCATATATATTTTCTTTAAAAGAATTTGGATTTTATTTATCTATTAATATATTTATTTTTAGGTGGGTTGTGGGTTTGGTAAATTTATATATGGAGAGGCTGTCTGTGAATTTTGTTTCGGTTGAATGTACCAATTATTATGAGGGTTATCAAAGGAAATATCGGTTAGGACTTATGTCTTTTTTGTTTTTCTAATAAACCGGGTCCTGGGTACTCGGGTCCGAAAACTATCAGACCCGCACCCTGACTCGGTATATTACAGGTCTTTAGAATTTAGACCCGGACCTGTAATGTTTTTGCGAATCCGGGTCTGCCCTGACCAGGGTCGTCCGGGTCTGTTTAATATGCCTAGTTGAGAGTTGTTTCCAGTTCAAAAATTAATATAAGAAATTAGCCTCTCAAACGAACCTCTCACATCGGTGAATTTATTAGGTTAGTAGAGAGCCAAAAATAAATTTAGCAAGCAAATAAGAAAATACATAGTTTATGTGGTTCGGTGGAAAGTTGCTCAAACCTACGTTCACGAGAGAAAGATGTGTTGAGTTTCAATCAATTCCCAAGGATCATAAATCATGCATAAAACAAGTTGAATACAACCAAATGAGGTGCGGAAAAGACTCACATGGATCGGTTGGATGCGGTGAAGGTGGACCAAATTCGGCCTTGGTGTTGCTGCCTCCCTCCAAGCTCGGCAATGGCAGTAAGTTGCAGTCCATTTTCGGCTTTGGGTGGTCCTCCATGGATGCTCAAAGTTCCAAGCTTCACAAGGTGATCCTTGCTCATGAACTCACTTCCTTCCCTATCACCTTAGGATGCCTCCAAGAGTGTGCTAGCACCAAGATCTTGCAACAAGATCATTTCTATCTCCCTTTACTTCTCGTCAAACCAGAAAAATGGAGGAAGAAATCGGTCCAAGACCGAGAGAGAGAAGGAGAAGTTTTGGCTCCAAAAGGAGCAAAACCGTGTGCTGTACTTCAAAGAGAGAGAAAACCGAAATTGGTTGGGTGAGAGAAAAGAAAAATTGTAATTGGTTTTATAATTTCTAAAATTATTAACCCATTTACCATAATCAATAAATCAAAAGTCAAAAGTTTTCACATCAAGTCACTTCACATCACATGTCAATCTAATCAATTGTCATATCACTCAAAGTGACATGATTTGACGCTTGATGTGACGCTAGATGCGACTAGCGATTTGACGCTTGATGTGACTTGCGTCGCCGCACTCGAATTCGAAATACGAATGCGCTCGCAATCACACTCGGGCTCGGGTTCGCTAATTCTAAATTAACGATTTTCCGTCGCGTCGTAATTAAATGATTACGCCTAGCGAATTCACTATTCACGTCGCTAACGAATTAATTCTAAATTAATTCGTTCGCCCGAATTAAAATCTAATTTCAATTCCGCGTCGAAATCTAATTTCGTTATAATATATCGAATATATTTATTTATCGATTAATTCCAAATTAATCGTTCTCTCTCTTTAACGATATTTTATCCGAGATAAAATGTCTCCGTAATTAATCCCAGATTAATTTTCATCTCTCATCGAATTAATCCCAGATTAATTAAAGTGCGAGTCATACGTCATCGGTGAATCTTCAGGAACCGACCCATGAGATCTCCGGATATGTTGGCAGTAAATACGATCGTCGGACTATCCGAACACGTAAGTACCTTGTACTACGTTTATACCGATTTACAAGACAAGGTTGGCTTCTAGCAAAGCGCCATGCCTACCCAATTCCCCGAAATATTCTTACAGGAATATATAGATCTATATCAAGCGTAGTATACCGCAGTATTGTGCATATCGGCCCAGTATCGGATAGTCACGTGTTAGGGCTGGGGCTGGATAAGTGTCTGCCCCGTCCGAAACACATATCGGATGTCTGGTAACTAGTCTCTATAATCGGATATTCATGACCTAGTCATAATATCACGATTGGATGCGCATCACTTAAGAGCACTAATACCGTATCCTGCGTGACATCATCTCCACTATGACTGGAGTGATACTTCCGTCTCGACATCACATCCAACTCAATCTACGACTCTCTGATAAACCCAGAAGTGGTAGACACAGAACCGGTTAAAGCCCCCAACCACCAAATCCAAAGTTTATCGATTATCGTAAGTATTAGCGATGCAAGTCTCAGGTTAAGACTATACACACCTACCTCGATTTCGGCCTCCCATAGACACCTATTCATAATACCAATGGGATTCCGAAGGGGTCTATCCAGAGCGAAGTTGTTTCCCGTACCATCGGTGAAACACGACCTCCTATCGCACTTGCATAAGTCTCCAACACTTATATATATGAGAACTATGCCGTTGTGCCCTCACAACGCGCACAAGTGCAATACTAGCCTATTCCGCATTATCGATGTCCAGTCTCGATAATACTACGGCTAGGGATATTTAATGATTAATCCTTCGTGGACTGATACTGTCTCATATCATCTCAATCCAGGAACTAATCATAGGGACCTCTCTTCATTTATATATCTATGGTGATCTAATCACAAATGATGAGAGTGCAATTTCCTTGTTACATAGTTAATTTGCTACAACAACACAATGATCTGTGCAAATAGTGACGCTATGGGTCATATTATCCAACAATCTCCCACTTGGCACGTAGCGAGTCACTCAAGTGTTCCAACACTTGAACTATGTAAGGTTCGCTCAAATTGCTGAGAAAGGGTTTTCGTCAGCGGATTTGTTTGATTATCGTATGACGCGATTTACACGATCATCACATCGCCACGATGTATGATCCGAACGAATCAATGATATAGAAGTATATATCTGGATCGTCGATGAGACCTTTAATTCCTTAGCCTGTGCTGACGCCAGTTCAGCTGCTAACAGAACTATATCTAATCTAATTAGATTTATGTTCGATCCAAATGGCTTCTTTTGCTGCCTCAGCTGCAGCAATAATCCGCATTAGTTGTTTATTCGGCAACAGTTATCTTGCTTGGAAGATTTCCAGCTCACTGTCCCGTTATTCAAACTTTATAGTACCGTAGTATTTAATAGTTTGGAAACTTGCAGCGGTGATACCAGTCACTTCAAGTTCTCCTTCTCCATAGTTTAACACACATCTTTAGTTCTCTAAGATACTAACAGATGTTCTCAATTTCAATTTAGTGACCATCACTAGGATTGACCTGATTGTGACTCCATATGCTCGAAGCGTATGAGACACCAATACAAGTACATTTTAAATGTACGATTTCCCAGAGAGTGTTAACAAACTCCAAATCTATCCCAGTAGATCTTTATTCCTTGAATAAAGGTTGTTACTCTCCAGAATTCTACGGAGAATTTCTATTGAAAGAATATCTATGAAAGCCAAGCTTTCACCAATTGCATTATGGAAATTTCACTGTCAGTGCGCTCTCCCACTAACCTCCTTATATACACAAGAATTATTTCGTTTTGAGTCAAATCATAAACCATTATGATTATTTGAAAACGACAGTTCCAAGAACCTTATGCTTGTTTCAATCCAAACATGGATCGAATAACCTGCAAACCTTGTTTGTCGGTTATACAAAATCGTCAGAATGTTATAAACATTCTCCAAAAGGTTTCCTTTTCAGGAAAGCGATTTTGATTTATAACTGACACATTTCATAAATGAAATATACAGTTATCTTCAAGCATTTTCAAAATGGATTTACCATGGCAACAGGTAAAAGGTTGAACCGTTATTAACACAATGTTGATAACGATACCTTTCCGTCAAAAGCCCAGCTTTGTACGTTGGTATGTTGCCTTCCATGTATGTCTTCCTTGAAGACGTTTAATGTACCAATAGGCACAATGCCTTGTGGTACAACAACTAGTATCCAAAATAGTTGTTATACATGAAATCCATTTCGGATTCATGGCACTCTGCCATAACAGGGAGTCGATACCTCGTATCACTTCCTTTAAACGTAGTCGGATGGTACACCTCCATAAGATTGACATCTTCATGGGGCGAGATCAGAAACCCATACCCTAGGTTGTTTTCTGACTCTATCCGATTTGCGAAGTTCTTGTGTATTTGAAGATTAATGGTATAGATTCATCATAGATGAACTATTTGTGTTCCATTAAGGACTTCGTGCCTTGAATAGTGTTACTCCGATTTTCATCGAGTATCACCATCCTCCCACTGACCACTGCATATCGGTATTCCTCTCAGGAAAACCGCATGGTGAGCAACAATTATATTGTTCTCTTGTGGATTTATAAGTACTATACTTAAGGTTTCCCTTAGGATAACCTATATAGGCACTTATCCAATTTGGGTCTTTAGTTTGGTATAAACCAAACGTTATGCCTGGCATACCCAAATTATCAGGAATGAGAAACCCCGTTTCTTTCCTGTTCATATCCTATATGATGTCTGTCTAACAGATTTATATGGAACCTTATTCTAAATAAGTTTTGCACTGTTAATACATATCCCATTGAAGGAAATAGTAGCTCAGAGCGACTCGTGATAAACCTTATTCTGTCTAACAAAATTCGGTTTTGGTTCGGACACACCGTCTAACTGACGTGTCACGGGAGGAGTCCTCATATGAAAGAATGCCGTACTCTTTCATGTACGTATGAAACTTACTGCTTAAGTAATTTCCATTACGGTCTAACCGTGGCGGAATAACTATAGTCGATCTGTTTATATACTTCGTGTCGAAAACTTCAAAAGTTTTCGATCTGTGTTCTTCAAAAGAAACACATAACCACAACGTGATGCCACACATCCGTTAAGGTCACGAAATATTCATGTTCACATCTAGCCTAGCTAGATATGGGCCCACTAACTTCACCACCATGAATAGGGCTAACAGATCGGTGGTCCTTTTACTATTACCAAGTAAATAGTATTTTAGGTATTTAACCTAATAAACTAGATTCGTAGACCTTATTTAATAGTCAAATCAGTCCTAGTACCCACTCTTCAAAAGTGTGGATATACGAGTCTTGTTCAATTGTGTCCCAGACAACAATGCCACAAATAAGTCTCATTGATCAAATCAATTTGAGCTATTTATTTGTCTTTTATATGTTTGAGATTTTATCATATTCAAAATATAAATATGTTATTTACATCTAATGTATTTACCTCAGTATCATCTTTATATAATGAAACACTTTAGTGTTCTAGAATATAAAGGTTTTATCCGCATCGGATTAAACACTGATATAGAGATAATGTTTCTAGTCAAACTAGTTACATTATAACATTTCCTAATTTAAGTACATACCCAAAGGGTAGTTCTTAAACTTAGGTATCTACGGTCGAAACAGCGACTTTCGTCCCGTTTCCAATTCGCAGAATAATCTCGGCTTGAAGTCAGTATCCAGCTCAAAGCGGATTCCGAACATCAATACATATATTTCATGTATCACACTTAGTATTTAAAATCCAATTTCAATACTAGTAGTGAACATAACTTTGACAAATATTTTTAAAGTTAGAGCCTCGCCCTTTCTTTAATTCCTTCGTGTCTTCCATATCCAAATGGTAGTCACTTTGGGATATGTCAATTATCTTTTCAATATTTCACAAACCTTTGGCCAAGCCTTGGGTTTTGGAATATCGAAACGATATGCACCTTGTGCAACATGCCCAATTGCAAACTTTGATACTTTTAAATCTAAAGATAGATTTATTATAAGTATTTTAATTAAGCACTAAAGTCATCATCACATAAATCTTCCAAAGATTTTATGCTCTACTATTTGCTTAATTATGGGCTTAGTCATAATAAGTTATTTTATCAAATAAATTAACCTATTATTTCCAAGACCATCTTGAAATTATTCCCAATTGAAAATTAAATCATTTAAAATATTTTAATCCAAGATTTTTTTAAATACCAACTTTTCAATTTTATCTTGATTACAATAGTCCAACCATTTAATCAACGATTAGTGGTACTATTTATTATAATGATTATAATAGTCCAACTATATAATCAAATATAATCCAAATTAATTAACCTCATTACATTGATTACTATAATCCAATTATAAAATCAACTGTAAACTGACATTAATTAATTCAAATATATTGATTGATATAATCCAATTATATATAATCAAATATAATACAGTCCAACTGTTATTAAAACAACAATTTAAATATTAGTCCAACTAACATTTAATAATATGACGAAATAATTTGTTTGAGCGCGTATGGCGAGTAATTGAACGAATGTTGCAAATTCAATACTTGCCTCCCACTATTTTTCGTCGAGCCTCTAACCCTCTGTGGAGTACTCGGGAAACTGTATTTCCTAGTGGGCTGGGATCCTGTTAAATAACATACAACCTTGACTTTGGCCAACAAGCTGTATGCTACTTAACCAGGTAGATCTCACAGATCAATTGGATCCAATCCAATTCCCAGATCCGGTTAGGTGGACATCCAAGTCCTAAACATATTACATATGCCAATGTATCTAATACATTTTCCTATCCTTATCCTCCGAATCATCTAGGCCTTGGCTTTGGCACAACAAACCTAATGACTCCAGTTAAGCGGGACCCATTGACAAGGAAAGTTTCGTAATCAATGTCTTTGGACAAGAAGTGATCTTGACTTTGGCCAACAAATCACAACTTGGACTAGACACCGATGTGGAACAAAACTCTCATGATTCAAATACATCCAATTGACAAGGTCTTGACTTTGGCCAACAAACCAATGCCAATTGGATCTTGAACAAGAACCATTCAATGGAAGGATAATCGCTTAATATAAAACGAGGGTTTTTCGCGTGCAAATTGGCTACCAATTTAATTATCTTTGTTAAGGTCTCACACATCATACACCCTTAAACATGCATTCTAAATACATAATAAAGCGAGTATGAAATAAAATAATAATGATATGCGGATGGATACTTTACACATTGATCCTAGATCAAATCTCTCCCTTTCTCACTCAAGCTAGCACTTGTACTACTTCTACTACCCGTTACACTACACTTCTAAAGAAACCTCATATACATAGAGGGGAATAGGTGAGAAGAGAATACAAGAGAAAGAAGGTGATAAGGCTGGACACGCAGGTCCAATTTAATAAATCAAATTTATTACAACAATTTCTAAAATTGCCCACCCATCTAATATCCATCCGATATACATTATTCAAACATCACAACCATGTATTCATACAAGCATGTTATCAATCAATCTAATCAAATTAATTAATCTGATAATTAGTGATCATCCAATGTTCAAACAAAGATTTGATTTTGTTCGAGTCAAACTCGTATTGTGAACATGTACTCAAAGTACGATTTCTCAAATAAAATTAAATTACATAATTAAATCCAATTAATACGTATTTAATTCTAATTGATTATTTAATTCCAAATTAAATATTACACTTTATAAAATAAACCTTTACGACTTAAATCCAAATTTAATCGTTACGGGTCTCAAAGCCCGATTAATATCCAATATTAGTTTAATTAAAGTCCAATGGGCTTTTAATTAATTTCTTGAGGCGTGGACTTTTGGTTAACTCGGGTAAAACCGAATAACCAAAACCCAATCCGGGAGTTACCCCATAAGCCCATAATTAATTTAGGCCCATTAGGCCCAATTAAACGTTAAAGGTTCATTAGTCGCATTTGGGCCTTTTGGAAGCGGTTTTGGGCCTAATTGGATCCAACCAATTTTGGCCTAAACCAACTTTGTACAACAAAGTCCAATAAACCCAATAACAACTTTAAAAGCCCAAATCCAATTTTAAGCCCAATAATTTAATTCCAAAAATTCAAATTTCCAAATTAAATTACCTAAAGTGTATAGCATTATTAATTACCCAAATCAAAGTTTCCAAAACACTAAATTTGTCCAATTAATCATGCTTAACATCAATGAATCATGTCCAACATAATTTGATCAAAATCAAACCCAATTTCATGCTTCAAGTGTCTCGGCCAAAGAGGGAAATTATGCCCAAATCAAATTCAATCCAATTGAACCAAATTAAACATAAATTCAACATCCCCAAATGATTTGCAAGTCATCCAATGAACAAAAAATCAAAATCCAAGACAATATTAGGGTTCAAATTTTCGGCCATCACAAGCAAATTGGGGAAAAATGTTCCAAACACTTTTTCATCAAATTGATCTAATCAATCATCAATTAAACAACATTTAAGCATTCTAATTCATCCAATTTCATTAAAAATGCTCAAAATCAAGTTTTCCCAAATTAAAGTCTTGGCCAACAAAAAGAAAATTGGGGAAAATCAATCCAATTAATTTTTCTTTAAATTGATTACATATAACTCTAAGTTATTCATATACAAACATTCTTAAACAAACAATTTGTCAAAAATGCTTAAATCAAAAAGCCCCAAATTTGCTAAGAACCCTAATTCGTTTTATGCACAAATGGCTCTGATACCATTGTTGAGTTTCAATCAATTCCCAAGGATCATAAATCATGCATAAAACAAGTTGAATACAACCAAATGAGGTGCGGAAAAGACTCACATGGATCGGTTGGATGCGGTGAAGGTGGACCAAATTCGGCCTTGGTGTTGCTGCCTCCCTCCAAGCTCGGCAATGGCAGTAAGTTGCAGTCCATTTTCGGCTTTGGGTGGTCCTCCATGGATGCTCAAAGTTCCAAGCTTCACAAGGTGATCCCTTGCTCATGAACTCACTTCCCTATCACCTTAGGATGCCTCCAAGAGTGTGCTAGCACCAAGATCTTGCAACAAGATCATTTCTATCTCCCTTTACTTTCGGTCAAACCAGAAAAATGGAGGAAGAAATCGGTCCAAGACCGAGAGAGAAGAAGGAGAAGTTTTGGCTCCAAAAGGGAGCAAAACCATGTGCTGTACTTCAAAGAGAGAGAAAACCGAAATTGGTTGGGTGAGAGAAAAGAAAAATTGTAATTGGTTTTATAATTTCTAAAATTATTAAACCATTTACCAATAATCAATAAATCAAAAGTCAAAAGTACATGTCTTTTCACCTTTATTTCCATCACCACTCTCTTTTCACATCAAGTCACTTCACATCACATGTCAATCTAATCAATTGTCATATCACCACTCAAAGTGACATGATTTGACGCTTGATGTGACGCTAGATGCGACTAGCGATTTGACGCTTGATGTGACTTGCGTCGCCGCACTCGAATTCGAAATACGAATGCGCTCGCAATCACACACTCGGGCTCGGGTTCGCTAATTCTAAATTAACGATTTTCCGTCGCGTCGTAATTAAATGATTACGCCTAGCGAATTCACTATTCACGTCGCTAACGAATTAATTCTAAATTAATTCGTTCGCCCGAATTAAAATCTAATTTCAATTCCGCGTCGAAATCTAATTTCGTTATAATATATCGAATATATTTATTTATCGATTAATTCCAAATTAATCGTTCTCTCTCTTTAACGATATTTTATCCGAGATAAAATGTCTCCGTAATTAATCCCAGATTAATTTTCATCTCTCATCGAATTAATCCCAGATTAATTAAAGTGCGAGTCATACGTCATCGATGAATCTTCAGGAACCGACCCATGAGATCTCCGGATATGTTGGCAGTAAATACGATCGTCGGACTATCCGAACACGTAAGTACCTTGTACTACGTTTATACCGATTTACAAGACAAGGTTGGCTTCTAGCAAAGCGCCATGCCTACCCAATTCTCCAGAAATATTCTTACAGGAATATATAGATCTATATCAAGCGTAGTATACCGCAGTATTGTGCATATCGGCCCAGTATCGGATAGTCACGTGTTAGGGCTGGGGCTGGATAAGTGTCTGCCCCGTCCGAAACACATATCGGATGTCTGGTAACTAGTCTCTATAATCGGATATTCATGACCTAGTCATAATATCACGATTGGATGCACATCACTTAAGAGCACTAATACCGTATCCTGCGTGACATCATCTCCACTATGACTGGAGTGATACTTCCGTCTCGACATCACATCCAATACTCTACGACTCTCTGATAAACCCAGAAGTGGTAGACACAGAACCGGTTAAAGCCCCCAACCACCAAATCCAAAGTTTATCGATTATCGTAAGTATTAGCGATGCAAGTCTCAGGTTAAGACTATACACACCTACCTCGATTTCGGCCTCCCATAGACACCTATTCATAATACCAATGGGATTCTGAAGGGGTCTATCCAGAGCGAAGCTGTTTCCCGTACCATCGGTGAAACACGACCTCCTATCGCACTTGCATAAGTCTCCAACACTTATATATATGAGAACTATGCCGTTGTGCCCTCACAACGCGCACAAGTGCAATACTAGCCTATTCCGCATTATCGATGTCCAGTCTCGATAATACTACGGCTAGGGATATTTAATGATTAATCCTTCGTGGACTGATACTGTCTCATATCATCTCAATCCAGGAACTAATCATAGGGACCTCTCTTCATTTATATATCTATGGTGATCTAATCACAAATGATGAGAGTGCAATTTCCTTGTTACATAGTTAATTTGCTACAACAACACAATGATCTGTGCAAATAGTGACACTATGGGTCATATTATCCAACAAGTTGTATTTTATTACTTACTTGGGGTAAATACTGTTGGATATATGGACCCATAGCGTCACTATTTGCACAGATCATTGTGTTGTTTAGCAATTAACTATGTAACAAGGAAATTGCACTCTCATCATTGTGATTAGATCACCATAGATATATAAATGAAGAGAGGTCCCTATGATTAGTTCCTGGATTGAGATGATATGAGACAGTATCAGTCCACGAAGATTAATCATTAAATATCCCTAGCCGTAGTATTATCGAGACTGGACATCGATAAGCGGAATAGGCTAGTATTGCACTTGTGCGCGTTGTGAGGGCACAAAGGCATAGTTCTCATATATATAAGTGTTGGAGACTTATGCAAGTGCGATAGGAGGTCGTGTTTCACCGATGGTACGGGAAACAGCTTCGCTCTGGATAGACCCTTCGGAATCCCATTGGTATTATGAATAGGTGTCTATGGGAGGCCGAAATCGAGGTAGGTGTGTATAGTCTTAACCTGAGACTTGCATCGCTAATACTTACGATAATCGATAAACTTTGGTTTTGGTGGTTGGGGGCTTTGACCGGTTCTATGTCTACCACTTCTGGGTTTATCAGAGAGTCATAGAGTATTGGATGTGATGTCGAGACGGAAGTATCACTCCAGTCATAGTGGAGATGATGTCACGCAGGATACGGTATTAGTGCTCTTAAGTGATGCGCATCCAATCGTGATATTATGACCAGGTCATGAATATCCAATTATAGAGACTAGTTACCAGACATCCAATATGTGTTTCGGACGGGGCAGACACTTATCCAGCCCTAGCACGTGACTATCCGATACTGGGCCGATATGCACAATACGATTGTATACTACGCTTGATATAGATCTGAATATTCTTAAAAGGATATGTCCGGAGAATTGGGATGACTTGGTGCTTTGCTAGGAGTCGACCTTGTCTCATAAATCGGTAGAACGTAGTACTTGGTACGTACGTGATTCGGTTACACCGACGACCGTATTTATAGCCAACTTATCCGGAGATCTCATGGGTCGCTTCCCGATAATCCACCGATGACGTATGACTCGCACTTTTAATTAATCTGGGATTAATTAGATGAGAGAGAAAATTAATCTGGGATTAATTGCGGAGAAATTTTATCTAGGATAAAATAACGATTAAAGAGAGAGAAACATTAATTTGGAATTAATAGAGGAATTAATATATTTGATATATTAATCGAAATTAGATTTCGACGCGGAATTAAAATTAGATTTTAATTCGGGCGAACGAATTAATTTAGAATTAATTCGTTAGCGACGTGAATAGTGAATTCGCTAGGCGTAATCATTTAATTACGACGCGACGGAAAAATCGTTAATTTGGAATTAGCGAACCCGAGCCCGAGTGTGATTGCGAGCGCATTCGTATTTCGACATTGAGTGCGGCGACGCAAGTCACGTCAAGCGTCAAATCGCTAGTCGCATCTAGCGTCACATCAAGCGTCAAATCATGTCACTTTGAGTGATGAGACAATTGATTGGATTGATTGATTGATATGATAATTGATTAGATTAAAGTGATGTGATGTGACTTGATGTGATTAAAGTGATGTGTGTGTGGTTGACCATTAAAGCCAAATGGCTTTGAAATGAATTTCAAATGAAATTCATATGCATTTGATGCATAAAAGAGAGCCAAAACCGTATACACAAACAAGAAACACTTTCCCTCCTCTCTCTCTCTCTCTTCTTCTTCCTTCTCTCCATCTCACGCCATTTTCTTGTTACCAAGGCAGTGAACTGTCGATTTTTGTTGACAGAAAATGAAGGGAAGCAGTGAGTTTTGTGGCAAAACAAGAGTGGTAGCACACTCCGAGTTCAATGCGAAGGTGGTAGGGAGGTTCACCCATGAGGCGGGACTCATCCGACGAAGTTTGGAGCTTCAAAAGGAGACCCGAAACTGCCCAACCAGTGAGCAATTCTGCTGCAGTTGGCGCCACTTGGACAGTGAGTTTTTGGTTCGATTCGTCTCCAAATCGACTCAACCGATCGATGTGAGTATTCTGCTACCTCCGTTGATGTATTCACTCATGTTTTCATGCTTTGATTTGATCTTGGGACCTTAGAAAAACTCAACAAATACTGACCCGAACTATAATTGGAGAAATGAACTTATAAAAAGTTTACAACTCCTAGCGTCTTACACTAGCCTTTTACAATTCTTTCAAAGGGTTAGACGTTGACCAACTTTCTCTCCATCACTAGATTTTTGGCTCTTAACTCTTTACAAATTATGGGATACGAAATTTATTAACCCTTTATTCTGATACTTCAACCCCTTTATATATGCTCCCAAATCCACTATTACACCGTCTATGACGTCAGCTCCTGTCACTTTGCTCATCATTGCTATATGCTTCTTTTCCCCAATCACTCAACAACCAATCGTACTGACACTTGACTCAACCACCCCTATCAGCAAAAACCCATCATTTCAACCTTTTGGCCATTACTATAGGCTTCGTTGGTGTGACAACCTATAACTCGACTGCTCTGATATTGTTCTATCAAGAAGGGTCTCTTCCCAATGAGAGTCGTTGATCGACTTTTGTCACATCAGCCTTTTGGAGGCCCAAACTTCCAAGTAGGGCATACATCATATGACTCCGATATAAGTCGTCATGTGATCCCATTTTCATTACTCGGATTTTCATGCCAATGAAGATGATACTTGTCAAAGATTACTCGGATCCCATTTTCGTTACTCGGATCGTCATGCTAGCATACAAGCTGGTTTTCACAATTCCTCAGTTAAACCTAAATACACCACTTCTACTTGACGTCGGGTCGGTGTACCGAACAGCTTCCCCATCAACACACAACCTTTGCATTAACATCTCCGTATAATGGGGTCGGGTTATTCTATCAAATTTTATTCATCTCTCCGAGCCATTAGGCCTCTATTATTAATCTTTGGCTACATAGAGTACCAATTCTACCCATCCTCAACAATTGAATCTTCCTCAAGGAGAAAAATCACTATCAATATTTGTCCCAAGGTTCTCGATATCAATGAGTTGGCGAGTTGATGCTACAAACTTTATAAAAGAATGTGGTACAGACCGACCCAATGTCCTCAGATTGTGGCTTCTTGCAAACGCTCATAAAATTTATATTGCCAAAGAATTTTTTGTGTAAATTATCTTTCTTTCACCGCCAATTGAAAAGGTTTTTCTAGGGTTTCTGAATCGTCCCTAGGAATATATGATGAAATAATGGTCTTCCTTAAATTCCTATCAAATCATCTTATGACAACGTGCCAAGTGTCATCCATATGTGTCTCAAGTGCCAAGACATAGGCAATTGTAATTAATATAGCTTGTGGTCCAATCTAAGCCTTCTATTTAAATCCAATAGGTTTGATTGATCCAATATATTACATCAATTCATCACTCTTAATTCGATTTGACGATCAAAACCAGTCCGAGCAGTCTATTTAAAGGTCGTTTCTGCTCTTTTCCTTCACTTTCATTTCATTCATCTTCCCCAGAGAGCTCCTAAAAGCTTGAGTAGGTTCTATAACTTCAATAATTCTTCAACAACTTTAAGCATTCAACTTCGAACTCCATAACACAAGTAAACATTCCTTGAACTCTTTATCTCTTTATTCCCTTTGCACTGAATACATTTCATATTGAAAAATATTATATGATGAACCCTGATGAATGCATGTTTTAGGTTTGATGTTTGCTCTGGGTTTTCGTTGTTCTGTACGTGTTTTAGGTTCATGATATAGGTTTATGGGTCATGCTTCTATTTTTGGATTCATAGTTGGATTTGAAAAACATGTGTTTTTAGGTTTTTTAATGTGTTTGCTCTGGTAATGTTTATAAATTTACTATTTTTCCACTGTTATGGCACTTTAGAGGTTTTTACGATTAGTCACTTGGTAGGGATGACAACAAAAACCTTAGGCCCAACTGACAATACAATCAAGACAAAAAAAAAAAAATCATAAGTGCAACTTTACGAACCTTCCTCTTAATATCGTACATTTCTAGGGATGTCAGAATCTGGTAGCTCTTCTCCAACACCTACATTACGCTAGACTGCGCTTTTCAACATGCACAGTTTAAGGTCAGAGGAATTCAAAGATTAAAATACAACACCGACCCCCTATGAGGAAGAGAATCAATCATACTGTAAGAGGACAGTTCGACCCGAACCAACACATATTCCCTTGGACTTCGTTGGTCCCGATATGAAGAGACCCTCCACCATCATCCTAGCTAATCTGGAACACCTCATGGAGATATTTAGCATTCCCGAGCAGGTTATTTAGAGGTTTCTGAGGATGGGAATTAAGCCAGTCGACCAAATGCTTATTGAGTTGCTTTTTACTCAGCTGTTTTCGATATGGTCTTCACCTTCCCAATGCAAGGGTACTTTGTCAAGAAGCTGTAAATGATGAACTATCCCCTATCAACTGAATCTAAATTAATAGAGGGTGCTAGCAGGGTTGTATGTGACATAGGATCTACTCGGCCTAGGTGAACCATCAGTTACAGTTTAAGTCAGAGGAATCCAAAGATTATGTATGTGATATAAGGAACACCAACCCTAAGGAATATAACGGTTGGTACTACTTGTCCCTCTATACTAGGGGCAAATCCCTGTGTTGGGTTTTCTAGGTCAAACCAAGAACAAATTAAGCAATGAAATGTGTGAATAAACAAAGTAAAGTAGCGGAAATACTCACTTTGATTGGATAAGGATGTGTAGAGTTCAAAACTTTTCCTCCATTGAAGTTGCTCCAAGATTCTCCTTTGATGTTTGTTGAGCTTCCAAGCTTGATGAATGAATTCCAAACTCATGGGAATAGTTTCCCTATCACCTTTGTAAGACTCATTTGATGTGCTAGCATCCATGACTTTGAAACAAAATCAAGAATAATGAGCCCTAGGCTCATGGAAAATGCAAGGGAAAATGAAGAAGGCCATTCGGCCAAAGAGATGAGAGAGTGAGAGTTATTTATTTTTCTAAAAAACTTATGCAAAAGTCTTACTCCATTTTTGGTATATGTTTTTCCCAAAAGCTAAATCAAAATTGGAGGGAAAAAATGCATTAAAGTCTCCATCTACCATCATCATAAATAGTGATTGGATGTCAATCACAAAAGGTGACTTGACTTCCATCACTAAAGTGATGTGTGATATGACTAGCGATGTGACTCGTGGACCCCATTTTAATTCAAAAGCCAAGTGAGCCCGCAAACATATTCCAGGCGCGGATTCGCTAATTCTGAATTAATTAATTTTCTGTTGCGACGTAATTAAATCAAATTTAATAAAATAATTGCGCCTAGAAAAATTACTATTAACGTCGCTAGTGAATTAATTCGTTTGCCCGAATTAAAATATAATTTCAATTCCACGTCGAAAACTAATTTCATTTAATATATCGATATATTATTTTATCGATTAATTCCAAATTAATCATTCTCTCTCTTCAAATAGTATTTTATCCCAGATAAAATTTCTCCGTAATTAATCATAGATTAATTTTCTCTCTCATCTAATAATCCCAGATCAATTATGTTCGAGTCATACGTCATCGATGAATCTTTGAGAAGCGACCCATGAGATCTCTGGATATGTTACCATTAAATTTGGTCGTCGGATTATCCGAACACGTGCATACCCGGTACCACATTCTTACCGATTTACAGGACATGGTTGGCTTCTAGCAAAACACCGTGCCTACCCAATTCTCCATAAATATTCTTTTAAGGAATATGTAATATGTGTCAGGCGTAGTATACGTAGTATTGCGTATTTCGATCCAATATCAGATGTCACATGCTAGGTCTGGGACTGGAATTATGTCTGCCCCGTACGAAGCCTATATCGGATCTCTGGTAACTAGTCTCTATTATCGGATAAACATGACCTAGTCATATTATCCCGATGACTACAGTACTTAAGAGCACAAGTTCCGTATCCTATGTGATCATCATCTCCATATAATTGAAATGATACTTCCATCTTGACATCACACCCAATACACTATGATTCTCAGTATATTCATAAGAGGCGTACACAGAACCTGTTAAAGCCTTGGATGACCAATACCAAAGTATACTGATTATCACAAGTATTAGCGATGCAAGTCTCAGGTTAAGACCAAATACACCTACCGTGATTCGGATTCCCATAGATACATATTCATACTACCAATGGGATTCTAGGGGTCTATCCAGAGCGAAGCTGTTTCCGTACCATCGGTAAACACAACCTCCTATCACACTTGCATAAGTATCCAATCCTTAAATTTATGAGAACTATGTCGTTATGCTCCCACAATGCGCACAAGTGCAATACTAGTCTATTCCGTATTATCGATGTCCAGTCTTGATAATACTACGACTAGGGATTATTTAATGATTAAACCTTAGTGGATTAATACTGTCTCATATCTTGTTAATCCGGAACTAATCATATGGACTTTTATCATTTATATATCCCGGTAATCCAATTACAAATGATAAAAGAGTAATTTCCTTTGTCACATAGTTAATTTGCACAACAACACAATATTCTGTATAAATAGTGATGCTATGGGTCATAATTGTCCAACAATCTCCCACTTGGCCTATAGCCAATCACTCAAGTGTCTTACACTTGAACTATGTATGGGTCGCTTAAATTTCTTCTGAGAAATAGTTTTCGTCAGCGGATTTGCAAGGTTATCATCTGATGCGATTTATTCGATCATCACATCGCCACGATGTATGATACAACGAATCAGTTGAAACCATTTGAAGTACATATTTGGATTGTTGATGAGACCATTAATTCTTTAGCTTGTGCTGTAGCCTAGCTCAGCTGCTAACAGAACAACTCATAATCTAATTAGGAATTTTTATAGATCCAAAATGCCTTTATTGCTGCTTTAATTGCAGTAATTTTCCGCTTTTATTGTCTATTCGGTAACAGTAGCTTGCTCGGAAGATTTCCAGCTCACTCTTCCGTTATTCAAACAATATATGTACCCTTATTACGACTTATAGTCGTTTTTATCGGTTTGGAAACTTGTAGCGGTGAACCCAGTCACCTCAAGTTCTTCTTCTCCATAAAATTAAGAACATATCCTTAGTTCGTCTAAGATACTTAAGGATGTTCTTAACTTCAATCCAGTGACTATCATTTGGATTGGCCTGATTGTGACTCCATATGCCAAAGCATATGAGACACCAGGTCGCGTACATATTTTTCAATGTACGAGTTCTCGGAGAGTGCCAACAACTTTTAGATCTATTCCAGTAGATCCTTATTCCTAAAATAAAGGTTGCACCTCCCCAGTATTCTATGGAGAATATTTCATGAAAGCCAAGCTTTCACCGATTGTTAATATGGGAATGTTATTTCCAAGAAATAATATATCATCATTATAAAGGACAATTATTGTCATTGCGCTCCTACTAACCTTCATATATACACAAGAATCATTTTATTTTGAATTAAATCATACACCATTATGATAACATCAAAACATCAGTTCCAAGAACATAATGCTTACTTCAAATAGCTTTATCCAAGATAAAGTTTCTCCGCAATTAATCCCAGAATAATAAAGTTCGAATCAAACATCATCGGTGAATCTTCGGAAAGCTACCCAAGAGATCTCCGGATATATTGGCAGTAAATACAGTCGTCGGACTATCCGAACACGTACGTACCTCGTACTACGTCTTTACCGATTTATGAGACAAGGTTGGCTTCTAGTAAAGCGTCATGCCTACCCAATTCTCCATAAATATTCTTACTGGAATATACGATCTTTATCAGGCGTAGTATACCGTAGTATTGCGTATTGTGATCCAGTATCGGATGTCACGTGCAAGGCCTAGGGCTGGAATAGTGTCTGCCCCGGACGAAGCACATATCGGATATCTAGCAACTAGTCTCTTTGAATCGGATAATCATGACCTTGTCATATTATCCCGATGGTTGCAACACAATAGAGAACCAGTTCTGAATCCCTGCGTGATCATCGGTAAAACACAACCTTCTATCGCACTTGCATAAGTATCATATACTTAAACATATGAGAACTATGCCGTTATGCCCTCACAACGCGCACAAGTGCAATACTAGTCTATTCCACATTATCGATGTCCAGTCTCGATAATACTACGACTAGGGATATTTAATGATTAAACCTTTATGGATTGATACTGTCTCGTATCATCTCAATCTGGAACTAATCATACGGACTTTTACCATTTATATATATCAAAGTAAATGAATCATAAAACGGTAAAAGGCAATTTCATTATAACATAGTTAATTTTGTACAAAAACACAATGTCTTTCACAAACAGTGACGCTATGGGTCATAACTGTCCAACAATCTCCCACTTGGCCTATAGCCAATCACTCAAGCATCTAATACATGAACTATGTACATGTCGCTCAAACTTTTACTTAGGAATCACTTTCGTCAGCGGATCTGCCATGTTGTCATCTAATGCGACCTTCTCGACCTTCACATTGCCACGATGTATGATCTCACGTATCAGATGGAAACATTGAAGAACATGCTTGGATCGTTGATGAGACCACGGTTTCTTAGCCTGCGCTATAGCCCCGTTATTGTCACAATACAATGGAACGGGCTCAGCTGCTAACGAAACTACTCCTAATCCAATTAGGAATTTTCAGATCCAAATTGCTTCCTTTGCTGTTTCAGCTGCAGCAATGCACTCTGCTTCAGTTGTTGAATCGGCAACAGTCTCTTGCTTGGAAGATTTCTAGCTCACTGCTCCGTTATTCAAACAAAATATATACCCTGATTGCGACTTACAGTCGTCTTTGTCGGTTTGGAAACTTACATCGGTATACCCAGTTACCTTAAGTTCTCCATCTCCATAGATTAAGAAAGCATCCTTAGTTCGTCTAAGATACTTTAGGATATTCTTAACCGCCAACTAATGACCTTCACCTGGATCGGCCTGATAGCGACTACACATGCTCAAAGCATAGGAGACATCAGGTCGTGTACATATCATGACATACATGATCGATCCGACTGCCGACGCGACCGGTATCCGACTCATGTTGTCTCTCTCATCTTGAGTTTTAGGACATATGTCCTTAGATAAATAGACGCCATTTGACACTGGCAACAGTCTTCTTTTGGACTGATCCATGTTGAATCTCTTCAACACTCTGTCAATGTACGTACTCTGGGAGAGTCCAATCAGCTTTCTGGATCTATCCTCAGAATAAAGGCTGCTTCTCCCAGATCTTTCATGGAGATTTTCAATGAAAGCCAAGCTTTCACCGACGTTAGCATGGGAATGTCATTGCCAATTAGCAATACATCGTCAACATAAAGGACAATAAAAGTCAGTGCTCTCTCACTAACCTTCTTATATACATAAGGATCATCTTCGTTTTGAATGAAATCATATTCTTTTATGATCCCATCAAAATGTTGGTTCCATGACCGCGATGCTTGCTTCAGTCCATAGATGGACCGATTTAACTTACAAACCTTGTTTGCAAGTCTAGGCACGATAAAACCGTCAGGCTGTTACATATAAACATCCTCCAAAAGGTTTCCGTTAAGGAAAGTGGTTTTAACGTCCATCTGTCATATCTCGTAATCGAAATATACAGCAATAGCAAGCATTATCTGAATGGATTTAATCATGGCAACGGGTGAGAAAGTTTCATCGTAATCGACACCATGTCGTTGACGATACCCCTTCGCTACAAGCCTAGCTTCGTACGTTTGTTCGTTGCCATCCATGTCAGTCTTCTTCTTGAAGACCCATTTGCATCTAATAGGCTTTACGCCTTTTGGTGCATCAACCAGTGTCCAAACTTGGTTGGTGTACATGGAATCCATTTCGGATTTCATGGCTTCTTACCATGAAGCGGGATCGATATCTTGTATTGCTTCCTCATACGTAGCCAGTTCATCATCCTCAATGAGATTAATATCTACATGAGGTGAGATCAGAAACCCATACCTCTCAGGTTGTTTCCTGACTCTCTCTAATCTACGTGGTCCTTGTGTAATAGAAGATTGTGGTACAGTCCCATCCCTGATGAAATGTTCTTGTTCCGTTGAGGATTCTATGCCAGGAATAGTATCACTCTGATTTTCATCGAGTTCTACTTTCCTCCCACTAATCACTGCATTTAGGAATTCTTTCTCAAGGAAAACCGCATGTAGAGCAATAAATAATTTGTTCTCTCGTGGGTAATAGAAGTAATATCCTTTGGTTTCCCTATGATATCCTACGAATAGACATTTATCCGATTTGAGCTCAAGTTTGGTACCTTCCAAATGTTTGACGTATGCCCAGGATCCCCAAATCTTCAGGAATGAGAAACCTGGTTTCTTTCCTGTCCATATCTCATATGGAGTCTGTTGAACAGACTTTGACGGAACCTTATTCAAAATAAGAATTGCACTATTTAATGCATATCCCCAGAAGGAAATAGGTAGCTCAGTGCGACTCATCATATACCTAACCATGTTCAACAAAGTTCGGTTTCTCCATTTGGATACACCCTTTAATTACGGTGTTCTAGGAGGAGTCCACTGTGAAAGAATACCATATTCTTTCAAGTAATCTAGAAACTCATTGCTCAAGTATTCGCCACCACGGTCCGACTGTAATGTCTTTATACTCTTACTGGTCTGTTTTTTAACTTCGTGTCGAAACTCTTTGAATTTCTCAAAAGTTTCCGATTTGTGTCTCATAAGATACACATAACCATAACGCGATGCATCATCCGTAAAGGTTACGAAGTATTCGTATCCACCTCTAGCCTGGCTAGACATGGGCCCACATACGTCACTATAAACGAGGGCTAACAGTTCGGTGGCGCGTTCACCTTTACCGCTAAAAGGTGAGTTAGGCATTTTGCCTAATAAGCAAGATTCGCAGTCATCATATGAATTTCGATCAAATCCATCCAAGTACCCACTCTTCGAAAGTGTGGATATGCGAGTCTTGTTTATGTGTCCCAGACGATAATGCCACATATAAGTTTCATCTTTGCTACTCATTTTTAGCCTTTTGTTTGTTATATTATATGTTGGATAGATTTATATTCAAAATATAAAGACCATTATTTGATTTCCACATCATTTTTATATAAGTAACACCCAGTGTTGCGAAATACAAAAGTATACCCACATTGGGTTAACATACATACAGATATAATATTCCTAGTCAAACTAGGTACATAATAACAGTCATTTAGTTCAAGTACATTCCCCGAGAGCAGTTCTAAAATAAAAGTTCCCACGGCCAAAACAGCAACAGGTGTCCCGTTTCCAACACGCAGATCAATCTCCCATGAAGCCAGTTTCCTGCTAATCTGCAGATCCTGCACATCAGGACATATATGAGTACCACAACCAGAATCAAAAATCCAATTTTTAAAACTAGAAGTAGTCATGTTTATTTCAATAACAAACATACTTGAGGCCGGTGTCTTGCCCGCCTTTATCTCCTTCTGGAGCGCCTTGTACTCGCGGTAGTCACGCTTCCAGTGACCCTGCTTGCCGCACTGGAGGCAAACATCTTGAGATTTGTCCTTAGGCTTCCCAGAAGCCTTTGACAATTTGGCCTTGCCCTTTCTTTTATGCTTCTTCATCTTCACACCTCCAGTTGCCTTGGGCCCAGCCCTTGGTGACTGAGATGTCGAAGCAAAGTGCGCCTCACGCTTGTTGCCCTTGAAAAGCTCATTCGCAGCTTCCTTGAGAGTAGACAATAACTCTCCAAGAGTATCATCAGTGTTCATCAAATTATAGTTTATGATGAACTATCTCCAGGTGTCAGGGAGAGATTGCAAGACCATGTCTATGGTAATCTCAGCCTTAAAGACTATCCCCATAGTAGCTAGTTCATCTATGTCAGCAATCATCTGTGCCATATGGGACTCAACAGACATGCCTTCTGACATGCGTGAACGGAAGAGCTTCTTAACTAACTCATATCTCTGTGACCTCTTGTTAGATCGGTGAAGATCTTGCAACCTCGCCAACATGTTATAAGGATCCAAGTCCCTATTTTGTCGATGGAAATGCTGAGTCATGGAAGCAAGCATAATAGACTGAGCAGTATCACAATCATCGCTGTGAGTCTTCCAAAGCTCCAGCTTAAGTGTCTGATCAGGTGTGGGTTTAGGCCCAAGAGATGTCGGTATGGTGTACAATAGCCTCTCGGCTCCAAGGACTATCCTTAGATTCATCTCCCAATCTGCAAAGTTTGTGCCCTTTAAGACATTCTCGCCCATGATAATATCTCAGACATTTCCCTTTCCCGTCATCTTAACTACGATAGTCCAACTATCTAGTCAACTATATTTTAGGTCCAACTATCTAGTCAACTATTTTTAGTATAGTCTAACTGTTACAAAAAAAAAACATTGTATTAGTCCAACTAATAAAATAATTTTGACGAAATAATTTGAAAGCGCGTAAAGCTAAGTATCTGAATGAAATTGCAAATTCAATACTAGCCTCCCACTATTTTTTGGCGAGCCTCTAACCCTCTGTCGAGTACTCGAGAACCCAGTTTCCTAGTGGGCTAGGATCCCGTTAAATAACACACAACCTTGACTTTGGCCAACATGCTGTATGATATTTAACTAGGTAGATCTCGAAGATCAATTGGATCTCATCCAACTCCTAGATCCGGTAGGTGGACATCCAAGTCCTAAACATATATACAATACATATGCCAATGTATCCAATACATTTTCCTAACCTTTTTCCTCTGAATCAACTAAGCCTTGGCTTTGGTACAACAAGCTTAATGATTCCAGTTAAGTAGGACCCATTGACATGGAAAGTTTCGTAATCAATGTCGATTAACAAGAAGTGATCTTAACTTTGGTCGACAAATCACGAATTGGACAGGACACCGATATGGAACAAAACTCTCATGATTCAAACACATCCGCAATTGACAAAGGCCTTGACTTTGGCCAACAAACCAATGCCAATTTGGATCTTGAGTAAGAATCACTCAACGGAAGGAAAAATCGCTTACTATATATTTGAGGGTTTTTTGCATAAATTGGCAACCAATTTATTATCTTTGTTAAGGTATCATTATACACCCTTAAGCATGCTTCTAAAACAAAATAAGGCGCGGAAAGTAAATTAATAATGATGTGCGGATGGATATTTAAACAGATTGTTCCTAGAACAAATCACTCTCGTTCCTCTCACCGGCTAGCACTATTCTACTTCTACCCAATTACATAATACAATAATAGAAACCTCATTGCAATGAGGGGAATTGGGTGAGAAGAGAATACAAAGAGATAATAAGAGACAAGGCTGGACACGCAGGTCCAATTATAAATTCTGAATTATAAAAATTTCCAAAATTACCCTTTCCCTTCTAGTATCCATCCGATATACGCTATTCATTCATGACATCCATATATTCATTCAAGCATGTTATTCAATCAAACTAATCAAATTAATTATCTTTGAATATAAGTGATCATCCAATGTTCAAACAATGATTTGACTTTGGGAGAGTCCAACTCGTTTGAGAATAAGTACTTAAAGTACGAATTCTTGAATTATATCGAACTATTTATTAAATCTAATTTAATCCGTATTCAATACTAATTCAATTTAATTCCAAATTAAATATTGTAGGCATTGCATTTTTGCATATCAGCCCGATGATGAGTCTCGTATTGAGGCAACTACTCCTAGTCGTATAAGGGAACCTCCTCTCCTTTGCCTATAAAAAGAGGCCTTCACCCCCATTCACAACCCTAGCTCACATATCCCTCTCACACGCCTAAGACACACGCCCAAGCCTTCTTGCTCACGCCCAAGCCTTCTTGCTCACGCCCAAGCCCTCCTCCAAGACTCCCCATTGCCGTGAACCTCAAGCCTTCCTCCATCACCATCCATCACCTTCACGCCCAAAGCCATCACAAACCCCCCTTCTGCCACACACTTAGCCACCATTCACAGCCCTTAAACAAGCCTTAAAACACCCCCTAACATCCCTCTCACTGCCGCAAAACACCCCAAACACAGCCCCCAATCACACGCCTAAAACAATCCAAAAAAAACCACTGCACTGTCTCGCAAACTGCCGCACCTGCCCCACTGTTCTGCCCAGTTTTTGTGCGATTTTAACCCATCAAAACAGTCCCCGAAACACCCTGAAACTATAGTAAAAAACTGCATAAATACCCCCCAAAAAACCCTTCAAAACCGCAGCCCCATTGGCCTCCGAAATCACCAGAAACAGTCCACTAATCGACCAAAACAGTGACCTGAAACGCAGCAGCAAAACAACAGCAAAACGGATGTAAAACAGCAGCCCGAGCATCAAAACAACGAGGAAAAATAGTGAGCAAACAAATCGGAAAAGTATCGGGTCATTCGCCCTTCCAACGGACGTGTAACGCCCTTTCTTGAGATGACAAAAAAGCTTAGACCTGAGGGCACCTTTTACTTATCTTCTTCCGTTTTATTTATTTATTTTTGATAAATAATTGCATGAGAGTCGTTTGAGGCATGATTTGATTGTTGGATGAGCGGGATATGTGTTCCCTTTGTGGTATATCGGATGGAAATCTGGACGTAAATTCTATAGCCGATTCCGAATGGACGGTAGTATGGTTTGCACTCGGGATACAATGCCACGTACCACTTAAGATAGATGTATCTCGTCTTATCCAAATTTGTATTTGAGCATATTGTAGTTCTAGGTTGTTTATTTTTATTATCTAAGCATGTTTTAATTTAGTTTCGTCATTTGATTTTAAAGCATGATTATGTTCTTTTTACGCAGGATGTTTAGTTTAGTTTATAGTTATGTTTAAATAATTACTTGTTTACGTTGGTTTGATGGCTTAATATGTTCGATGTGTGATATCGTGTGTATCATTTTAAGACTTATTTTAAGCATGCGAACTTAGATTAGGAGTTAGTTAGACGGAAGCATCTAGATCTAGGTGACACTTGAACATGATTATTGATTAGATGCGGTTGATTTATTGCACGAATTATACCATCACAATGACATAAGTAAGGGACCGTTCCGAACCCAACGGTTTGAGGTCTTCCCTTGCGAGGGGTGAGTGCGTCCTTAAACCTTTGTCCCGGTTCACACCGGGTGGCGACTCCATTATTCTCCGGTTTAGTTCCCCGCGGACTATTCCGTACTCTCAACTAGGCCCTGAGCCTAGAACAGCATGCGTCGCCCAAGTTCTGTTGTCTACAGTCTGGCGACTCCACTGGGGATAGAGAATCGGCCTCGAAATCATGTCTTGTGTTGTTTATAATTTATGCATTAGTTGACCGTGTCTGTAGTGGGTTGAGGGGGTTAATCAAAGGCTTAGTTAAAGCTAGGTGGTGGTCGGGTGTCTTCCTTCATTCACTAACTTTCGAGGAAAAGCTGTGAAGGCACCTAGATGATCATTACCCGTAGCTTGTTGTGATAGACTAGTTTGGAGGACTCGTTGTTTATTCCTGTCACCAAGCGATAAGAGCCTAAGAGGCTAGGGTACTTAAGAGAGCCTCGCTCCACCCTCCCTCTGGGGAATCTACAACGGGAAGTCCATTCGACAGTCAGTCACACACCATAACTCGTTGGCACGTACCGTAAGGTATAAAAAAGGTGCACTCACTTGGTCGTTTGAACCCTTGAGTGGGGAGTCCTAGTTGTGGGCAAACCTTCATCAGCGAGAGCCTTTGTCCGTGCCCCGTGAACCCACTCGTGAACCTTAGCCATAAGAACCGTAGTTAGTCATCTTATAATTATGTGGGTTGGGCCGCCGTCATTTGGATCCAATTGGACCTCTGTCAAAGGGTATGAACCTGTTGGGCCATTTAAACTGGGACAAGTTTGTGTCTTTTGACAGTTAGGCCAAAAGCTTCTAGAATGCCGGTGGGCCATTTTGTGAATAGGGCCTCTTATCATTTGAAGCCGTTTAGCCATATCACCGCAAAGTGTAAACCTGTTGGGCCTTTTCAACTGGGACAAGTTTTCACCACGCGATGGCGTGGTTGAATACTTTAAAATGATAATGGGCCACGTAGTTTAAATTTTCTTTTTATAATTTTATATATTACATACATCGCACACATATGCACTGACACGTGGCCTTAAAAGAGGCAACATAGATTCCCGTTGGGTTAGAGAAGAGGGGAGATTAGTCAAAAGACCTTCAGCAAATATGAGTGAATCCGTCAACGAGGGGTCTAGAATGGATCAGATGGAAGCTAACTTCGCCAAGATGACCGAACAACTGCAAGCTCTGACTGCTGCCATGTCTGGTATGGTTGTGGCCCGCGCTGCGGGAGGATCTGAGAATGAGAGGCGGGAGAGCCCTCAAAATGATTGAATGATGATGCTCCGGTATTTGATGATGATGATCTGGCTGACTATGCCGCTGGTAGGATAGCTGGGACTCAGGCTGAAATGCAAAAGCTCCGTGATCAGATGGAGTCTGTCACCCGTAAGTTGAAGGGGAAACATGAGGATCTACTGGATTATGACTCAATGACTTTTGAGGAACAGTTGCCCGCGCAGTTCAAAATGCCTTACATCGCGAAGTTTAATGGGAACGGGGATCCGAGGGTCTATTTGCGACAATATGTCTCGGTGATGAGTTCAGTTGGCCTATCTCAGCGCCAAGTCCAGAAGATGTTCGGGATGTCGCTCGAGGGGGCACCTGTGGTTTGGTATCATAGCCTTGAGAAGAAGGTTAAAAAAGATTGGAGGGAGTTGGCTGATGCCTTCTTGAAGTAGTATGTGACGGACTTAGAGATCGACCTGTCGCTCCGTGACTTGGAGAATACTAAGCAGAAGCCCGAGGAGAGCTTTAAGGAGTATGTTGACCGTTGGAGAAGCCAGCTCTTAAAGATGCAGACTAGGCCTTCCGAGAAAGATCAGATCAAGATGATCATCAATGGGACTAAACCCTCGATCTATAGTAAACTGAGGAGAATGACTTCGATGATTGCAGATTTCCGCCAGCTGAGAGAAACTGTAATGGATATTGAAGATGAGGAGGCTGAGAACAGGAAGTTCTATAGTTTGAACAGGATGACTGTCGGAGGACCTTCAGGAGCTAAGCCTGTTACTGCGGAGATTGCAGCCATAAAGAATAGGCGCTTTTCTAACTTGGGTAGACCTTTGTCCAAGGTACTAGAGAAGCTACTGAGGCAAGAGCTGTTAAAACCCCTCGAACCAAAACCACTACCAAATCCTCCCCCATCAAACCTAAACATGAACCGCTTTTGCCATTTCCACCAACAGCCTGGTCATGACACCGATAACTGTGCCCGGCTTCGCCACGAAGTCCAAGACCTAATAGACTCCCACAAGATTCCCAACCCTGAAAAAGAGCAACCAAGCACTCACCGCAACCCTCTACCCAATTATCACTCTGTTCCCCCACCTACCTACATGATCAACTCTGGCCTACATGAGGACCTTGTCCTCCAAACCTTTGACCAAACAGCCTTTTGCCTCGGTATTTGGGATAGTAATAATGAAGATGAGGCGGAACAGAAGAAGGATTTTTGGGAAGACTTCTCAAGTGGGGGTGAGGAAGAAGAAGTGAAAGGCATGACCCGGAGTGGGCGCTTTTACAATGATGCTACTGAGAAAGAGAAGGGAAAGGAAGTCCTGGAGGATGGTCGTGAGGTAAACGAGAATACTGAGAAAGCCGAGGGTGGTATAGTGCTGCAGCAGTTGAAGAAGACTCGGGCACATCTGAGCATCTGGGAATTATTATGTGCATCTGGAGAACACCGGCGGGCTATGGTGGAAGCCCTGAGTAAAATAGTAATACCGGAAGATGCTAATCCAGCTATATTTGTGGGTTCAGTGTAGAAGGAAGCTGTATTGATAACCTTCTCTGATGAAGAGCTCCCGGCTGAAGGGAGAAACCACAACAGGCCTTTGTTCATCCGAGATGAAGTAAGGGGCAAGAGAACTTCTTATGTAATGGTGGATGATGGCTCTTCCATCAATGTATGCCCATTGAAAATTCTTGCAAGGCTGGGTATTAAGCCAACCGAGTTGAGTCCTTCTAACATGACTATCAAAGCCTATGATGATAGCAAGCGAGGAGTCGAAGGTACTTTTACCGCAATAGTCAAGGTTTGTCCAGTTGAGGATGAAGTAGAGTTCACTGTGCTGGACATCCCAGCCACTTTTTCCTTATTGTTGGGAAGGCCCTGGTTCCATAAGCTTGGGGGCGTGCCTTCTACTTTGCATCAGATGATCAAGTTCCCTTATGACGGGAAAATCGTCACTATCCGAGCCGAGGTGGATAATGCTGTAGCCGCTTTGGAAATACAACCTTTCCCAAGGTTCCAAGTGTCGGCAACTTTTGAGGAGTGGGTGGATCCCAAGGTAGCCCGAATTATGGAGAAGCTGAAGTTTGAGCCAGGCCAGGGTTCAACGCTACCAGATTTCAAATGGCAGAATACTCGAAAGGGTTTGGGATACCGGTCTGACGAGGACGAACCCAAGGCCAAGAAGAAAGGGCTGAAGCTGATGGAGTGCTTTGTTAAGGCCTCAGGGTATCAAGGAGAACCCGAACCGGTGGAAGTCAACAGGGTTGTGGTACCCGGATTCGAGATCTTCCAAGATATACTTGGTGAAAAGCCGCTGGCAGGAGAAGTTGCAAAGAAAGAGGATGACAAGTGGGAGGAAGAGCTCATGAAGCTAGAGACCCTAACACTGGGGGAAGAAAAGAAACATGAGATAGATCCTGTTGTAGAGGGAGAAATATCTGTAGGAGATGAGGATATTTTCCTTCCAGATTTGTTTGAGTGTACTCCTTTTGTTGTTGGCAATAAAGACAGTAATTCTGCTTACTTGACTGAGTCTCCACTTTCTAACTTGCATGATTTAAGCATATTTGATATCAACTCCGTCAAAACGAATGCATTCAACCTTGGTACGCTTGATTGAAAATCCAAAGAGAAATCTCGATGCGAGCGAAAGTTACGCCGAAGAGCGGAGGAACTTAGAGGGATATTGGTTGTTTTAAATATGCCAAAGTGTTTGCTTGGTCTTATGAGGATATGCCTGGTGCAGATAGAGGTATTGCCCAGCATGCGATACCAACATATCTGAACATGAAGCCGGTAAAGCAAAAGCTCCGAAGGATGAGACCCGAATGGGCCGAGAGAGGTCAGAGAGGAGGTCAAGAAGCAAATAGATATGGGATTCTTGGAAGTAGTGAAATACCCCGAGTGGTTGGCCAACATTGTGCCTGTACCGAAGAAAGATGGCAAAGTCAGAATGTGCGTCGACTACAGAGATCTTAACAAGGCATGCCCAAAGGATGACTTTCCTCTGCCGCATATTGATGTGCTTGTGGATAGTGCAGCATTGTCAGCCATGTACTCATTCGTGGATGGGTTTTCGGGGTATAATCAAGTGCTTATGGCCGAAGAAGATAAGCAAAAGACCGCCTTTGTTACAGAATGGGGTACTTATTGCTATAAGGTGATGCCGTTTGGGCTTAAGAATACCGGAGCCACATATCAGTGGATGGCACTACTTTGTTTCATGACCTCATGCATAATGAAATTGAGGTATATGTAGATGACAAGATGGTCAAGTCAGAGACAAGAGAGGGGTATATAGAAGCGTTGGAAAAGGTCCTGAACGAACGAGTGGACAAGTACAACTTACGGTTGAATCCTAAGAAGTGTGTTTTTCGGAGTAACATCATGAAAGCTGCTCGGCTATACAGTTGGAATGGGCGGAATAAAAGTGGATCCCGAGAAGATTAATGCTATATGCTGACTGCGGCACCGAAAACAGAGAAAAGAAGTCAGAGCCTTCCTAGGGAAAATCCAGTATATCAACCGTTTCATCGCTAAGTTGACATCGGTGTGTGAGCCCATCTTCAAGTTGTTGAGGAAAGACCAATCGGTAAAATGGAACGAGCAGTGTCAGGAAGTATTTGACAGAATAAGGGAATATTTGGTGAAACCTCCTGTGTTGAAACCTCCGAGACATGGTAGGCCTTTGGTACTTTATTTGGCTATTGAACCTGAAGCGCTAGGGGCGATGATGGTACAAGCTGATGAGACAGGAGTAGAGCATGCTATCTACTACCTCAGTAAGAAGCTGCTTCCGTACGAAGCTCGCTATCAGGAAGTGGAGAAGATTTGTCTAGCAGTAGTATGGGCATCCAGGAAGTTACGCCACTACTTCCAGTCTTACAAGATCCAAGTGGTCAGAAAGGAGAATCCTTTGAAGTACTTGCACTCAGTACCCTCGCTGGTTGGGAAGTTGGGCAGATGGTTAGTGCTGCTGACTGAATTTGACATCGAGTACCTCACTTCAAAGATAATCAAAGGGCGAGCCGTGGCAGAAATTCTGGCCTTGCAACATGTTGAAGGGGATCAGTACAAGTTTGAGTCCCCGACGAAGAGATCCAAGCTATAGCAGTCCAAGGATGGAAGATGTATTTTGACGGAGCAGTGAATTGCAAAGGAGCCGGAATCGGGATTGTAATAGTCACCCCTGAATGAGAAACTTTGCCTATGGCCAAGAGGTTGACATTCGGAGTGACTAACAACATGGCTGAGTATAAAGCATGTGCATTTGGGTTGACTGCACTGATAGCCTTGAGGGCTAAGAATGTTGAATTTTTCGGAGACTCGATGTTGGTGATCCGACAGATGCAAGGAGAATGAGAGCTGAAGGAAGAACGGTTGAAGCCGTATTTGTTCCATTTCAGAAGTCTGGCACAGACCATCCCCGATTGTAAATTTCAGCATTTCCCGAGGGAGGAGAATCAGATGGTAGACGCATTGGCAACACTGGCCGCAACTTGGGAAAATCCAGAGAAACTGGTGATGAGACCGCTTGTGTTGACAACGGTAAGCAAGCCAGTCTATGAGATAGGTAGAATCCTGAAAGTAGAGGTCGACGATGGGAAACCTTGGTATTATGATGTACAGCGGTATTTGGAACGTGGGGAATTCCCCAAGGAAGCAAGCAGAAAGGATAGAATAGCCATTCAGAAGTTGGCCTCTCAGTATGTGAGTCTGAAGGGAGAGCTCTACAAGAGGCAGGGCAATGGTATTCAGCTGAAGTGTTTAAGAAAGGAAAAAGCTCAGAAGATAATGGAAGAAGTGCACGCTGGTGTATGTGGACCACATATGAACGGATTGAACTTGTCCCGTAAGATTGTGAGACAAGGCTTTTACTGGTCAACCATGGAAGCTGACTGCGCGAAGCTGGTAAAGTACTGTCATGACTGTCAAGCACACGACAATTTGAACCATCTACCGCATACAGAGTTGCATGGGCTGTCGGAGCCATGACCTTTCTCGGCTTGGGGAATAGATATGATCGGAGAGATTCGAGGCATCGCTTTATAGTAGTGGCCGTAGACTACTTCTCAAAGTGGGTAGAAGCTGAATCTTTTCGCAATGTCACAGCAAAGTAGATGGCGAAGTTTATAGCTCGGAATCTCATTTGCCGGTATGGTATGCCGCACCATGTGGTCACGGACAATGGAGTCCAATTTCAGGGAGAAACCAAAGCAATATTACAGAAGTATGGAATCGGCCATCACAGGTCCTCACCTACAGGCCGCAGGCTAATGGGGCAGTCGAGGCAGCCAACAAGATGATAAAGACGATCTTGGCAAAGATGACTGAGAATTACAAGGACTGGGCTGACAAGCTACCATACGCCTTGTGGGGATATAGAACATCGGTGAGAACGGCAACAGGAGCCACGCCGTATTCTTTGGCTTATGGAATGGAAGCGGTACTGCCGGTGGAAGTTGAGATACAGTCCATGCGGTGTTAGCAGAAGCAGAATTTCCTGAACAAGAGTGGACCTCGCAAAGGTTTGAACAGTTGGCTCCGATGGATGAGAAGAGGATGAAATCCTTGCATCACATGCAGATTTAGCAGAAGAGGCTGGCTCGAGCTTTCAATAAGAAGGTGCGGCCTACTAAGATCAAGAAAGGTGATCTCGTGCTTAAGCAATCGAAGCCGTCGACAACAGACCCGAGAGGAAAGTTTAGGCCGAATTGGGAAGGACCATACATCGTTCCGAAGGTAATGGGAAATGGAGCAGTGAGACTGTCGGACTTGGAAGGGAATGAGTTCACAGAGCCGATCAACGTTGACAAATTGAAACTGTATTTTGCCTGAGGGACAAAAGACTAAATAGTCACCCGCAGAAGACCTAACCCGACGGGATATAGAGAACTCATGCATGCATGCATACATATAACCCATTATTGCATTCTTTTTTTGTGTGTTTTGTGTTTTTGTTTTGTATTCAAAGGTTTCGAAGACAGAAAAGTGACAACGGCAAAGACAAGCCAATCAGAAACAGCGAAAGCACTGGTTGGGATTTGGGTAGAAATCCTAGGGCTGAGGTCCACATCGTTGTTAAGATTCAGATGGTAATCTGAGGGTCGAGGCCCTTTTGAGTTTGAGTTTCAGGTATGGATCCCGAGGGAGAAGCCCACATGGTCAGCTGTAGAGAGGAAGAGTTCCTTAGAGTGAGTGAGTGAAAAAAAAATGAATGAAAAGAGTGAGAGAGAAATCTTTGATGGGTAAACGTATGTCCGGTGATGACATTGTGTGCTGTAGGGAGAAGCCTTAGAAACGAGAAGTGCGAGACGCGCTCTTATCTGATATTCGGAATGGATTGATCTCGGCTGGACTCATAAAGCACTTGATAAAGGTATCTCAACAGTAGAAGCCTGAGCGGTTGATGAGATGACTAGTCGAAGAGATGGTGGATCGGTGAATGACCGTTTGCCTGGATGTCCACACTGGTTTGCTTTTGCTACGATACATGATATGGTTGGAAAATAAAGAAAGAAAAGTCTCTGCAATGAAAATAAAAATGGACCGCCTATAACCAATAAGCGTGAAGCTACCCATGGGCGAGTATTAGGACCACTATGAGGAGAAATGCTACCTTAAAGGGTAGGTGTGTCAAGAAAAAAAGAAAGAAAAGAAGAAAGGAAAAAGGAAAAGAAAAGTCCAAAGAAAGAGATGACGCAATAAAAAGAAGACCATATCATGTTGAGTATGCTACAGTAATCACAGAACGTGACCCAGCATCCAGGTTGGTTAGACCCACTGGTCCGATTCTCCAAAGCGAAATCATCGAATTGGCTGACTTAAGGAATAAGTTGCGAAAGAGCCTTAGCATACACACACTAGGAGTCTAGTTCAGATCACCCGTTCAGAGGATTGGGTTTGAGCATGTCGAGTACTTTGAAGATTCTTTGGCTTTGAAGCGAAGCACCCGTTGAGGACAAAAATATGTTTAGCTATCAAGATTATCTCGAAGAGAGGCACTACAGTGTGTTGGAAAAGAGTATCAGCATCAGTGTCTGCCGGGTATGGCATTCTGGGGGCGAGGCCCACATCAGTTCAGTATCAGTTCTACCGGGTATGGCATTCTGGGGCGAAGCCCACATCAGTTCAGTATCAGTTCTGCCGGGTATGGCATTCTGGGGGCGAGGCCCACATCAGTTCAGTATCAGTTCTGCCGGGTATGGAATTCTGGGGCGAAGCCCACATCAGTTCAGTATCAGTTCTGCCGGGTATGGCATTCTGGGGGCGAGGCCCACATCAGTTCAGTATCAGTTCTGTAGGGTATGGCATTCTGGGGGCGAGGCCCACATCAGTTTAGTATCAGTTCTGCCGGGTATGGCATGCTGGGGGCGAAGCCCACATCAGTTCAACATCAGATCAGCCAGGAACGGCACTCCGGGTATGAAGACATCAACTGCGACACCCTAGGTACGGGGTTAGCATTTAGACATTTATGGCACTCTAGGTACGAAGGCGTCACCGCGACACCATAGGTATGGGGTTAGCATCCAGACCTTGTGGCTCTCTAGGTACGGAGACGTCACCGTGACACCCTAGGTACGGGGTTAGCATCCAGACTTTGTGGCTCTCTAGGTACGGAGATGTCACCGCGACACCCTAGGTACGGGGTTAGCACTCAGACATTTGTGGCACTCTAGGTACGGAGGCGTCACCGCGACACCCTAGGTACGAGGTTAGCGTCCAGACTTTGTGGCTCTCTAGGTACGGAGACGTCACCGCGACACCCTAGGTACGGGGTTAGCACTCAGAAATTTAAGGCACTCTAGGTACGGAGGCGTCACTGCGACACCCTAGGTATGGGGTTAGCACTCAGACATTTGTGGGACTCTAGGTACGGAGGCGTCACTGTGACACCCTAGGTATAGGGTTAGCATTCAGACATTTGTGGCTCTCTAGGTACGGAGACGTCACCGCGACACCCTAGGTACGGGGTTAGCATCCAGACTTTGTGGCACTCTAGGTACGGAGTCGTCACTGCGACACCCTAGGTACGGGGTTAGCATTCAGACACTTATGGCACTTTAGGTACGGAGGCGTCACCGCGACACACTAGGTACGGGGTTAGCACTCAGACACTTGTGGCACTCTAGGTACAGAGTCGTCACCGCGACACCCTAGGTACGGGGTTAGGACTCAGACAACAACAACATCACTGCGGCACTCTAGGTACGGAGACGCAAACGCTACACCCTAGGTACGGGGTTAACACTATCAACTCAACACAGCAGGCAAACCATGTGGCAGCTGGCGAGCCAGGTAAGTAAAAATGCATTGCACATACTTTGATAGGAATTGTCATTGTCACACACTACACAAGTCCCATCAAAGTGGGGGCGACTGTAGGCATTGTATTTTTGCATATCAGCCCGATGATGAGTCTCGTATGGAGGCAACTACTCCTAGTCGTATAAGGGAAACCTCCTCCTTTGCCTATAAAAAGAGGCCTTCACCCACATTCACAACTCTAGCTCACATATCCCTCTCACACGCCTAAGACACTCGCCCAAGCCTTCTTGCTCACGCCCAAGCCCTCCTCCAAGACTCCCCCATTGCCGTGAACCTCAAGCCTTCCTCCATCACCATCCATCACCTTCACGCCCAAAGCCATCACAAACCCCCCCTTCTGCCGCACCTTAGCCACCATTCACAGCCCTTAAACAAGCCTTAAAACACCCCCTAACATACCCTCTCACTGCCGCAAAACACCCCAAACACAGCCCCCAATCACACGCCTAAAACAGTCCAAAAAAACCACTGCACTGTCTCGCAAACTACCGCACCATGCCCCATTATTCTGCCCAGTTTTTGTGCGATTTTAACCCATCAAAACAGTCCCCGAAACACCCTGAAACTACAGTAAAAAACTACATAAATACCCCCAAAAAACCCTTCAAAACCGCAGCCCCATTGGCCTCCTAAATCACCCGAAACAGTCCACTAATCGACCAAAACAGTGACCTGAAATGCAGCAGCAAAACAGCAGTAAAACAGACGTAAAACAGCAGCCCGAGCATCAAAACAACTAGGAAAAACAGTGAGCAAACAAATCGGAAAAGTATCGGATCATTCGCCCTTCCAACGGACGTGTAACGCCATTTCTTGAGACGACAAAAAAGCTTAGACCTCAGGACACCCTTTTACTTATCTTCTTCCGTTTTATTTATTTATTTTTGATAAATAATTGCATGAGAGTCGTTTGAGGCATGATTTGATTGTTGGATGAGCGGGATATGTGTTCCATTTTGTGGTATATCGGATGGAAACCCGGACGTAAATTCTATAGCCGATTCCGAATGGACGGTAGTATGGTCTGCACTCGGGATACAATGCCACGTACCACTTAAGATACATGTATCTCGTCTCATCCAAATTTGTATTTGAGCATGTTGTAGTTCTAGGTTGTTTATTTATTATTTTAAGCATGTTTTAATTTAGTTTCGTCATTTGATTTTAAAGCATGATTATGTTCTTTTTACGCAGGATGTTTAGTTTAGTTTATAGTTATGTTTAAATAATTACTTGTTTACGTTGGTTTGATGGCTTAATATGTTCGATGTGTGATATCGTGTGTTTATCATTTTAAGACTTATTTTTAAGCATGCGAACTTAGATTAGGAGTTAGTTAGACGGAAGCATCTTAGATCTAGGTGTCACTTGAACATGATTATTGATTAGATGCGGTTGATTTATTGCACGAATTATACCATCACAATGACATAAGTAAGGGACCGTTCCGAACCTAATGGTTTGAGGTCTTCCCTTGCGAGGGGTGAGTGCGGCCTTAAACCTTTGTCCCGGTTCATACCGGGTGGCGACTCCATTATTCTCCGGTTTAGTTCCCCGCGGACTATTCCGTACTCTCAACTAGGCCCTGAGCCCAAAACAGCATGCGTCGCCCAAGTTTTGTTGTCTACAAATATCAACACTTTTTAATGCGCTTTAATGACTTAGATTCCAAATCTAATCCTATCGGGTCTCAAAGCCCAACTAACATCCAATGTTCCTTTAATTAAAGTCCGATGGGCCTTCAATTGATTTTATAAGGCATGAGCTTTGGTCAATATGGGTCAAACCCAATTACCAAGCCCAATTGAGGAATCACCCTCATTTGCCAAAAAATCAATTTTAGCCCATAAGGCCCAATTGAAGTTTTAAAGCCCATTTATTACATTTGGACTTAATAAAATGATTTAGGCCAATTTGGATCCAATCCAATTGGCCTTAACCAACTTGGCTCAACCAAGCCCATTATGCCCAAATACAAAAATATCAAGCCCATTAATCAAATTTTAATATTCAAAATTTTAAAATTCAATTAACTAAAGTGTAAAGTCATGATTAATCTTTTAAATCAATATTTCCAAAACATTAATCTAACCATTAATCATACTATTCATCATCAACACATGTCCAACATATTTGATTCAAAAAATCATCTCATTACATGTTATTAAACTCTCGGCCAAGGTAAGGATTTTTCCGATTTCATTATTCAATTCGATCGAATTATAAATCGACATATCCAATCGTTTCAAGTCATCCAATGATCATCAAAATAAAAAATACCATGACTTCCAAGGGTAATACACATTCGGCCAAGCCTTATTTTTGGGGAAAAATCCATCCAATTTATTTTTCACAAAATTGATCATGTATAACACCATGTTATCAACATACAAGCATACTTAATCAAACAATTTCATCAAATCATGCTTCAATCAATTTTACCCAAATTTTACCCTAAAATTTTCATGCTTAAATAAGGCTCCATGATACCATTGTTGGTTTCTATTGATGTCCAAAGATTAATTTAAGAAATGAAATGAATGAATATAACTAAGAAGCATGGTGGAAACATACTTACAAAGATCGGTTTTTAGATGTGTAGATCAACAAAATTTCTTTTCTTTCCAAGCTCCAAGGTTCGGCCAAGGAGAGATTTGAGGAAGATGATGAAGCTCCAAACTCTTAGAAATCCAAGCTCTAAGATTCGGTAACCTATAACCTTTGTTTGATCCTTGAATTTGTGCTAGCAAATGAAGAAAAATCCAAGTTCTTCTTCTATATGGTTCACGACATTGAGAGAAGGAGAGAGAGAGTTATTTGTTTTTCACACTTTTATTTTCTAAAAAAAATTATGAAAAAGCCTTACAAAAATTTGGTATATGCCTTTCAAAAGTCAAACCAAATTTTTGGCTCCAAAATGGCATTAAATGCCCACAACCACCAACATCATGAATAGTGACTGCATGTCACTCACTAAAAAGGTGACAAGCCATCAATAACTAAAGTGACAAGTGATGTGACTCGTGATGTGACTTGTGGGCCCCACTCGATTTAAAATACGAGTATGTCCGCAAACACTTCCAGGCTCAGTTTCGCTAATTCTGAATTAATAAATTTCCGTCGCGACGTAATTAAATAATTATGCCTAGCAAAATTACTATTCACGTCACTAACGAATTAATTCTAAATTAACTCGTTTGCCCGAATTAAAATCCGATTTTAATTCCGCGTCGAAATCCAATTTCGTTTAATATATCGAATATATTATTTTGTCGATTAATTCCAAATTAATCTTTCTCTCTCTTCAAATAGTACTTTAAGCAAGATAAAGTTTCTCCGTAATTATTCCCAGGTTAATAAAGTTCGAATCAAACATCATCGGTGAATCTTCAGGAAGCGACCCAAGAGATCTCCGGATATATTGGCAGTAAATACGGTCGTCAGACTATCTGAACACGTACGTACCTCGTACTACGTCTTTATCGATTTATGAGACAAGGTTGGCTTCTAGCAAAGCGCCATGCCTACCCAATTCTCTAGAAATATTCTTACTGGAATATAAGATCTTTATCAGGCGTAGTATACCGTAGTATTGCGTATTGCGATCTAGTATCGGATGTCACGTGCAAGGCTTGAGGCTGGAATAGTGTCTGCCCCATACGAAGCACATATCAGATATCTAGCAACTAGACTCTTTGAATCGGATAATCATGACCTTGTCATATTATCCCGATGGTTGCAACACAATAGAGAACCAGTTCTGAATCCCTACGTGATCATCATCTCCATTTGTCTGAAGTGATACTTCCGTCTTGACATAACATCCAATACACTACGATTCCCAATAAACCCAGTTGAGGCGTACACAGAACCTGTTAAAGCCCTGGACGACCAAAACCAAAGTTTACTGATTGTCACAAGTACTAGCGATGCAAGTCTCAGGTTAAGACCAAATACACCTACCCTGAAGCTGACTCCCATAGACATATATACATACTACCAATGGGATTCCGCAGGGTCTGTCCAGAGCGAAGCTATTTTCCGTACCATCGGTAAAACACAACCTCTTATCGCACTTGCATAAGTATCTTATACTTAAACATATGAGAACTACGCCGTTATGCCCTCACAACGCGCACAAGTGCAATACTAGTCTATTTCGCATTATCGATGTCCAGTCTCGATAATACTACGACTAGGGATATTTAATGATTAAACCTTTATGGCTTGATACTGTCTCATATCATCTCAATCCGGAACTAATCATATGGACTTTTACCATTTATATATATCAAGGTAAATGAATCATAAAATGGTAAAAGGCAATTTCATTATAACATAGTTAATTTTGTACAAAAACACAATATCTTTTACAAACAGTGACGCTATGGGTCATAACTGTCCAACAATGCACTGTTTAATGAGTATCCCTTGAAGGAAAATGGTAGCTCAGAGTGACTCAAGATTAACCTTATTATGTCCAATAAAGTTTGGTTTCTCTGTTTGGACACATCACTCAATTGAGGTGTTCCGGGAGGAGTCCACTGTGAAAGAATACTATACTCTTTTATGTAATCGAGAAACTTATTTCTTAAGTAATTTCCACCGCGGTTTAACCGTGACGGTTTAATACTTTAGCCGATCTGTCTATCTACTTCGTGTCGAAACTCTTTGAATTACTCAAAAGTTTTCGATTCATGTTTCAAAAGAAACACATAATCATAACGTGATGCCACATCCGTAAAGGTTACAAAGTATTCATATCCACCTCTAGCCTAGCTAGACATGGGCCTACTTTCGTCACTATGAACGAGGGCTAACAGATAGGTGGCACTTACACTTTTACCAAGTAAAAGTTATTTTAGACACCTTGCCTAATTAAACTAGATTAGTAGACATCATTTGAATTAAAATCAAATCCGTCCTAGTATCCACTCTTCGAAAGTGTGAATATACGAGTCTTGTTGATGTGTCCCAGACAACAATGCTAGAAATAAGTCTCATCTGATTAATTCAGTTTGAGCTATTTGTTTGTTATGTTATATTTTTGAGATTTATTTATATTCAAAATATAAATATTGTTATTCACATCTAATGCGCTTATCCTTATAAACAAAACACTTAGTGTTCTAGAATATAAAGGTGCAAAGTTAAACCCGCAACGGGTTAAACTAGATATAGAGATAACGTTTCTAGTCAAACTAGGTACATTATAATACTTTCCTAATTTAAGTACATACCTCAAGGGGAGTTCCAAAATTAAGGTTTCTATGGTTAAAACAACGACTCTTGTCCTATTTCCGACTCACAGAGTGATTTCATTTGACGTCAGTATCCTGCTTATCAGTAGATTCTGCACATCAATACATATATATGTATCACATCTAGTATCAAAAATCCAATTTTGAAACTAGTAGTGAACATGTTTATGACAAACATACTTGAAGCCGAAGCCTTGCCCCGCCTTCAATTCCTTCATGTCTGCCTTGTCCATACGGCAGTCACGCTTCTAGTGACACCGTTTGCCACAGTTTAGGCAGACATCTTGGGATATGTCCTTTGTCTTCCCAGAAAACTGTGATGATTTTGCCTTTGCCCTTTTCCATACCCCAGAAGCCTTGGGCCAAGCCTTGGCCTTCTGAGATGTCGAAGTAAGATGCGTCTTGCGCTTCTTGCCCTTTTTGCAAACCTTGGCTTTGTCTTCTTGAGCATAGCCATTAACTCTCCAAGAGTTTTTCTATTGCAATTAGTACTTCTAAGATCTAAGGTTAGATCTATGAAGATCCTTCAATTTCAATATCATACTATAAAGATCTAATCTTTAGTTTTGACGAAGAAATTAATGAGTCTTTACGGCAAGCATAACGGATTGAGCACTAAAGTTATCATCACATGAATCTTCCAAAGATCATGTTCTACCTTTTGCTTAACTCCGGGCTTAGGCCCGAGAGGTTGCTCCTTCAAATAGAGTAACTAATCAGTTCCCAGGACTGTCCTGAGGTTATATTCTCAATCTGAAAATTGGAGCCGTTTAAAGACATTTTCACCTAGGATTATGTTCTAAACGCTAATCTTTGAGTTATCTTGATTCCAATAATCCAACTATCCAATCAACGATTTCGGGTACAATTGAATATAATGATTACTATAGTGTAACTATATAATCAACAATAATTTGATTGGTTAATTTCATATTTATTGATTACTATAATCCTATTATATAATCAACTATAAATGATCGATTAAATTCAAATATATTGATTACTATAATCCAATTATATAATCAACTATAAATGAAGTAGTTTGAATACAGTCCAACTATTAAATTGAAAACAACAATTATATATTAGTCCAACTAATATATTTATTTATAAATAATGACGAAAAAGAAATGAGCGCGTATTGGCAAGTATTTAAACGAAATTACAAATTTAATACTTACCTCCCACTATTTTTCGGCGAGCCTCTAACCCTTTGTGGAGTACTCGGGAAACCTAGTTTCCTAGTGGGCTAGGATCCCGTTAACTAAAACACAATCTTGACTTTGGCCAACAAATTGTATGATACTTAACTAGGTAGATCTCTAAGATCAATTGGATCTCATCCAATTCCTAGATCCAGTAGGTGGACTTCCAAGTCTGAAACATATATTCAATATATGTAAATATATCCAATGTATTTCCTAACCTTTTCCTCTGAATCAACTAAGCCTTGGCTTTGGCACAACAAGCTTAATGATTCCAGTTAAGTGGGACCCATTGACTTTGGAAAGCTTCGTAATCGATGTCGATGGACATGAAGTGATCTTGACATTGGCCAACAAATCACAACTTGGACAAGACATACGATATGGAACAAAGCCTTCATGATTCAAACACATCCGCGATGGACAAAGGTCTTGACTTTGGCCAACAAACCAGTGCCAATCTTGGAACTTGAGAATGAATCACTCAATGGAAGGAAAACGCTTAATATTTATTGAGGGCTTTTCTCGTAATTGGCAACCAATTAATTATCTTTGACTAGGTCTCATCATACACCCTTATGCATGCATTCTAAAAGCATAATAAGGCGAGATAAATAAATTTATAATGATATACGGATGGATATCGCACAAATTATTCCTAAAACAAATCTCTCTCTTTCCTCTCTCACGCTAGCACTATTCTTACTTCTACCCAATTACATAACACTTCTAAAGAAACCTCATTTACATTGAGGGGAATAGGTGAGAAGAGAAATACAAACATTGAGGGGAATAGGTGAGAAGAGAAATACAAAGAGTCAAGAGGTAATAGGCTGGACTCGCAGGTCCAATTTAATAAATTCTAAATTTATTACTATAATTTCCAAAATTGCCCTCACCCATCTAATCTCCATCTGATACACATTATTCATACATCACATCCATGTATTCACAAAAAGCATGTTATCAATCAATCTAATCCAATTAATTAATCTTTGATTAATGACCATCGAATGTTCAAACAACGATTTGATTTGCGCGAGTCCAACTCGTTTAAGAATAAATACTCATAGTACGAATTTTTGAATTATATCGAACTACAATTTTAAATCCAATTTAATTTGTATTCAATACTAATTAAATATTTAATTCCAAATTAAATAATTACACTTTTAATTGTGCCTTTTAGACTTGGATTCCAAATCCAATCTATATGGGTCTCAAAGGCCAAATAGAATAAGATACTCAATTAAAGTCCAATGGGCTTTCAATTAATTTCTTAAGGCATGTGCTTTGGTCACCCAAATACCAAGGCCCAATCAAGGAATCACCATATATGCCAAGAAATCAATTTTGGCCCATTAGGCCCAATTATCATATTTGGACTTTATGGAAATGGTTTTAGGCCCAATTGGATCTAACAAATTCTCCAAAACCAAACTTAGCCCAACCAAGCCCATTAAGCCCAAATACAACATTAATGGCCCAATTCCAAATTAAGCCTAATTAAATAAATTGTAATATTCCAAATTACATAATTTGCTTAATTAAAGTGTATTAGTCATAATTAATTATTTAAATTAACATTTCTAAAATACCAATTTATATAATTAATCATACTTTATTATTATCAATTCATGTCCAACATAATTGAAATAAAATCAATCCTAACATGCTCATATAGCTCTCGGCAATGGGGGAATTTTCTTAATTAATTTTGATTTCAATCCAATTAAATCAAAAATCAATTTATCCATCATTTCAAACACATCCAATGGTCCAAAAATCAAAATCACCATGAGCTATACTAGGGCTTCATATTCGGCCAAGGCTCCCAATTTGGGGAAAAATAATCCAATTAATTTTTCTTCAAATTAATTATGCACAACTCAAAGTTAACATATTCTAAGCATACTCAACCAATTAATTTGAAGAAACCATGCTCAAATCACAAAATCCCAAATTTAAAGTATAAGAACCCTAATTTCAATTTCATGCTCAATCATGGCTCCTATACTATTGTTGGGTTTTCTAGGTCAAACCAAGATCAAATTAAGCAATGAAATGTGTGAATAAACAAAGTAAAGTAGCGGAAATACTCAATTTGATCGGATAAGGATGTGTAGAGTTCAAAACTTTTCCTCCATTGAAGTTGCTCCAAGCTTCTCCTTTGATGTATGTTGAGCTTCCAAGCTTGATGAATGAATTCCAAACTCATGGGAATAGTTTCCCTATCACCTTTGTAAGACTCCTTTGATGTGCTAGCATCCATGACTTTGAAACAAAATCAAGAATAATGAGCCCTAGGCTCACGGCAAATGCAAGGGAAAATGAAGAAGGCCATTCGGCCAAAGAGGGGAGAGAGTGAGAGTTATTTGTTTTTCTAAAAACACTTATGCAAAAGTCTTACTCCATTTTTGGTATATGCTTTTCCAAAAAGCTAAATCAAAATTGGAGGGAAAAAATGCATTAAAGTCTCCATCTACCACCATCATGAATAGTGATTGGATGTCAATCACAAAAGGTGACTTGACTTCCATCACTAAAGTGATGTGTGATATGACTAGCGAAGTGACTCGTGGACCCCACTTTAATTCAAAAGCCAAGTGAGCCCGCAAACACATTTCGGGCTCGGATTCGCTAATTCCGAATTAACAAATTTTCCGTTGCGACGTAATTAAATCAAATTTAATTAAATAATTGTGCCTATAAAAATTACTATTCACGTCGCTAGCGAATTAATTCTAAATTAATTCGTTTGCCCGAATTAAAATCTAATTTCAATTCCGCGTCGAAATCTAATTTCATTTAATATATCGAATATATTATTTTATCGATTAATTCCAAATTAATCGTTCTCTCTCTTCAAATAGTATTTTATCACAGACAAAATTTCTCCGTAATTAATCCTAGATTAATTTTCTCTCATCTAATTAATCCCAGATCAATTATGTTCGACTCATACGTCATCGGTGAATCTTCGGGAAGCGACCTATGAGATCCCTGGATATGTTGGTAGTAAATTTGGCCGTCGGATTATCCGAACACGTGCGTATCCGGTACCACATTCTTACCGATTTAAAAGACATGGTTGGCTTCTAGCAAAGCACCGTGCCTACCCAATTCTCCAGAAATATTCTTTTAAGGAATATTTAATATGTGTCAGACGTAGTATACGAGTATTGCGTATTTCGATTCAGTATCAGATGTCACATGCTAGGCCTGGGACTGGAATTGTGTCTACCTCGTACGAAGCATATATCGGATCTCTGATAACTAGTCTCTATTATCGGATAAACAAGACCTAGTCATATTATCCCAATGACTGCAGTACTTAAGAGCACAAGTTCCGTATCCTACGTGATCATCATCTCCATATAATTGAAGTGATACTTCCATCTTGACATCACACCCAATACACTACGATTCTCAGTATACCCAGAAGAGGCATACACTGTTAAAGCCTTGGATGACTAAAACCAAAGTATACTGATTGTCACAAGTATTAGCGATGCAAGTCTCAGGTTAAGACCAAATACATCTACCCTGATTCGGATTCCCATAGACACATAGTCATACTACCAATGGGATTCCGAGGGGTCTATCCAAAGCGAAGCTGTTTCCGTACCATCGGTAAACACAACCTCCTATCACACTTGCATAAGTATCCAATACTTAAATATAATAACTATGTCATTATGCTCCCACAACGCGCACAAGTGCAATACTAGTCTATTCCACATTATCGATGTCCAGTCTCAATAATACTACAACTAAGGATTATTTAATGGTTAAACCGTAGTGGATTAATATTGTCTCATATCTTATTAATCTGGAACTAATCATATGGACTTTTATCATTTATATCCCGGTAATCCAATTACAAATGATAAAAGAGCAATTTCCTTTGTCACATTGTTAATTTGTACAACAACACAATGTTCTGTACAAATAGTGATGCTATGAGTTATAATTGTCCAACACCCTGATCACCAATCTCCCAATCACCATTATAAACTTCAATGATAAATGGTTTTGGGCCAGGGTGAATGAGGTAGAACTCGATTTGTCTCAGGTGAGAGAATCATCATCTCAAATGTCTTTTGAATTGTAGGTAGTATATCATTTTCTCTTTCCTCTCTCCCTTTACTTATTGAAATTTTATTCATTCTTTTTATCTAACTTATGCCCTTTGTAGCTTGTTGGGGGTGATCCACCAAGGTTTGCCATGAGGTTCGGGTGAAGGTGGTGCATACATCCTAACACAAAGGTCATTATAAAGACTTTGTCAACCCTTCCTTTTTTATCGACGCGAGTCTTACTCCGGGCACCTTTTCACCATCTGTTAGGCAGCTCGGTAAACATTGATTGATTACCCGACCATTCTTGCATTCTATTTGTTGCTATTTATTTTTATCTACCGTCTTATTCAACATATGCTGACCTGTTCTTTATTCAATTACTAGCACTTGTATTTTTTTATTGTAGGTATGTCTGGAAAGAGGCCAACTCCTCTTCAAATTGTAAAAGACGCAATGCATTCTTCTCAAGGTGGGACAAACAATGTCTGCTCCAAAGTTACCACTCTAATTCCCACATCTAATGTGTTTATCTCAATATCATCTTTATAAAATAAAACACTTTACTGTTCTAGAATATAAAGATATACTCGCAACGAGTTATATTCGATATAGAGATAATATTTCTAGTCAAACTAGGTACATTATAACAGTTTCCTAATTTAAGTACACACCCGAAGGGTAGTTCCTAAACTTAGGTTTCTACGATTAAAATAGCGACTGTCGTCCCGTTTCCGATTCTCAGATAAATCTCATCTGAAGTCAATATCCTGCTAATAAGCAGATTCTGCCCATCAGTACATATTTATGTACCACACTTAATATCTAAAATCCAATTTTAATACTAGTAGTGAACACTTTTATGATAAACATACTTGAAGTCAGAGCCTTGCCCTTTATTCTATTCCTTCATGTCTGCCTTGTCCACACGGCAGTCACACTTCCAGTGACCCCGTTTACCACAGTTTTAGGCAGACATCTTGGGATATGTCATTTGTCTTCCTAGAAGACTGTGATGAATTTACCTTTGCCCTTTTCAACACCCCAGAAGCCTTCAGCCAAGCCTTGGCCTTCTGAGATATCGAAGTAAGATGCGCCCTACGCTTCTTGCCCTTTTGCAAACTTTGGCTTTGTCTCCTAGAGCATAGCAATTAACTCTCAAAGAGTTATCATTTGCAATCTGTACTTCTAAGATCTATGAAAAGATCTATGAAGATCCTTTAATTTCAACATCATGGTTTAAAGATCTAATCCTTAGTTATGACGATGAAATTAAGGAGTCATTATGGCAAGGATAACGGATTAAGCACTAAAGTTATCATCACATGAATCTTCCAAAGATCATGCTCTACTATTTGCTTAACTCCAAGCTTAGGCCCGGGATGTCATTTTATCAAATAAAATAACTTCTCGGTTCTCAAGACTATCCTGAGGTATTATTCCCAATTTAAATAAAATAACTAAGTTTTGCGTTCAAATTTCACGGAATCTTCCGAATGTCCAAAATGTCATTTCCTGAGTATGTACTTGCTCGAACATGATTATATCGAGTATTATACCTTCAAATCATAATAATTATCAGGCTCTGATATCGTATGAGTCGTCAGGTTCACCAGATGTTACAAATTCTTCCCCCCTTAAATATGATTCGTCCTCGAATCCTATTTTAATATGAAGTTCTGGAGTTTATCTAGATCTTAAATTCTCGATATTGAACAACTTGTCGCAAGTTGAATGATTTATATGCTATGTCTTAGATTACCAACTTTTATCCATCATCATAATCATTTTTTTACCTCGCTCCATCAACTATATCGTAACCTAGAAAGTACTCTACTTCTGTCTTCATGGCCTGATACTTTACTTTATTTCTAAATTCCATAAGTATGCATTATTCTTTTTTTCCTCTTAATATTGTTCCATGCATGATACCTCTTGAATTTCTTGATTAAAAGGTAATTCTTTACCCTTGTTTGTAAGAGTTCTACCAAGTACTTAATATTACCGTTAAGCTATGACCATTGTTACGTCTTACGAAAAATCTTATTCTTTGATTCTTAACTATGACTAACTTTATTTGTCTCCATTTGATTCTTTACAACATGTACCTTCGAAATTCTCTAAAGTACTAGCGTTATCCATGGTTAAGCCTTTTATGTGCACTAATTCCACTCTAATGTAAGTGTAAAAATGATAATCTCTTATATCTTCCCTTAACAATGCTTACGTATCACAAACTAGTGTTCTTCTCCATAACATAACTATTTAATTTTCTATTTCTCGTTAAGCTTCAAATTCTTGTAGGTTCTGTTCTTCAAAGTTCTCACTTCTCTGATTATCCATGGAACTTAGCACTTTATCATACAATGTCAAATTCCATTCTTATCCAATGATCGTTTATATAACTTATAACTTGAATTTTCACCTGCTATACCAAATGTAGTCTTTAAGTGGACTTATCTCATAGGTTCCAATATTGTACTACAATTATACCAAACTACCCATACCCGTGGCTAAGGTTGTCCCAAACCCGTTGTGGTTTGGTCAACTTAGACTAAGGATGGGTACTTTATATGGTTTACGTGAGCTAACATATAAGAGATCATTGGTTTCATTCCAATACCTTGAAACCTTGTTGTTCGCACCTTTTTCTTCGCTTACTAAGTATTCTCTCTCAATTTACCCTATAATTGGAACTTTTATTGTCCACACCCCCTTATCTAAAGGATAACCTCTCTTACATGTCTCTAATCATGCCCAATGATGTTCTTTCATATTCTCATTACTGCTAAACTAATACTTTATCTCCTTATCACTTCATCTAGACAGCTTCTTCTTCCATTATACTCTTATCTTGAGGCCAAAGGTTTTATTTTTAGGTTTCTTTTATTACATATTTACTTATTCTTGTGAGTATCTTGAGACAAACATCGAGGTTCATTCTTTGTTACTGTTGTGTGGCTATGGTTATGAGGGTGGGACTTTGGGTCCTAAAGTTTTTTTTTCCAATTGCGGTGTTCTCGCTAGCTAACTGCACTGTAGTTATATGTACCGCTTATCTAAGAACTTAGGACTCTCTTATTTGCATATCTGGTGTTAAATTCCAACTTAGGTTCTTTTGTTAACAGCCATCTGAACCACCTCTTTCAACTTTACCCATAAGTTCATACTCTCTAAACTCCTATTATATTACCTCTGTTTTACTTTCTTACTAAGTTTTGCACTGTTATTTTGGCTTTCCTCCTTGTATCGGTTTCTTGACCCTCTTTTGATCACCATTCCCTTGGAACTTAACTATAATATTAATAATGTATCTTTAGCTTGGGTAATACATTCTTACTAATCTTGTCTTTTGGATACTTTACTCTTGTGTTGCTATGTGGTGTCTACTTTATTCCCTTACTCTTTTAAGCCTTGACTTCCTTGAAAACATTATGCCCTACTATATATTAGGTTATCCCTTCTGTATATGGCTAAACTTGTTGTAACTATAAACTACTCCATACCGTTCAATCTATTACAATCTTATGATTCTTATCTAAGTCCCGCTGTGCTTCTGGTTTTACTATCACATGTTCTATTTATCTTGTTCAATACTTTTCTTTATTTATTCGTCTACTTATTTGACTTTACATTGGGGGGTGAATGCATAATTTTTTGGACATCAAAAGTACAAGTTTCTGTTAAATGTTTAATTCCAACGATGGTCTAGTTGAGTGTCAACACACTTACTGGTGTCGGAGTTACTGAATCAAACGATCCGTCGCTCATTCTTCTGGGGCCGTACTGACTATCTAAGTCTTATGTTTTCACAACCTTCTTTACTTGTGACGAGGTTCTCATCTACATATTTTACATTTCATTGTCTCCATTACTATACTGTTTTCTATTTCCCTATTTTTGGGCTTTATGCTTCACTACTGTGACCGGTAATGGTTCATTTTTATAAGCTATTTTCTAGGTATTTGCTCTCTAATCTCATTATCGACTACGGCTATCCATTTAATGTTTATTTGCTCGTGTCAGTAATCTTGTTAACTTATGAGTACTTTCAATCTCATAGGCCTGTCTTTTCTAAATTCACTTGGGTCTCTAGAATGAAGAGTCATCATTCGTTCTACAGGAACTATTATCAATTATCTATGCTACTATCTACTTATTGTGCTAACTATGTATCTGAATGTTCTGAATTTCCTTATTACTCTTCACATCGCTTTTACCATATCATATTTCTTTACTCTACGCCTTGCTGCTGAGGCTAGTGGTGTTTCGCTCTCCTAACTACGTCCTAGAACTCTGCTCTCTATTGTTGATATGAGTCTTGACTTTGGCACTCTGTTCTAATATCCATATTGGTACTCTTTTCACTCTTAAATACCTCCAACATCTCAGGTCTATTCTTGTATACTTCCATGGATTTCTATTGACTTAGGCTGATCTATAGGTTCTACTGCATTTAATTTATCTTCTGGACTCCTACTGGTTTTGCAAACCTCGTGATGTCTTGCCTTGATCTTTAGACTATACTGGGTTCTCTTTTTGTATCATTGAAAACTTCCTCAATCCTTTTTTTCTAAGAAATCTACATTCCCAAGTCATTCCATTTCTGAACTCCCGTCAGTTTATTACGGTCACCTATATGCTGCTAAGACTAGGGAAAATATCTTATGTCTCAATGAGTTTTAGTATCCTTATCCGGGTACTCTGTATCCTGATAGAGTCTATTTCCTATGTAAGGTAGGTATGAGCTAGCCTCTATCAGGATAGCTTCCTTGATTGGCATCATAGAGGGGTGAGGGTCTGGATAAGCTGGGCCGTATCTATTGGATTCTTTGGTTAGGACAACTAATCATTGTTTCTCTCGTCATCCATCTTCATTCTTATGGCATCTCACATCTATTAGAAGACTTCACGAATAATCCTAATTTCTTGCATCTTCTGCCTTATGCCTGTTCTTGGTTATTCGAGGAACTCGTTATCTATACGAGGTGCTCAAGAGTTATTGGATCATCTTGGAAGAATTTTCTGAGGATGAAAGGAATCTCGCTTGAGGGAAATAAACTTTGCTTAGATCTACTCAGTATTTTTATTCTTGTTTATGCTTGCTATATTCTTCTTCAGTACAAGTTCTGGTATTATCCTTTATAATCTAACTCTGTGTCTCTGATTCTTACTACTATAGGTTTTGGTATTTTCTTATTTATCTATTTTCGTACCTCTATCTCTATTTGCTTCTGAATGCTTAGATATCTACATTCTATCATTTACTTCTCTTTTTAACTTTTTCTTTCTCTTTCTATTTTCCTGTCTGGGTACTCTTGTGACTTTACTATCTCTTTCAGTCTCTTTATCTTTCTTTGTCTCTAGTAGTCTAAATATCTATAAATTCTTTCTTGTTTTCTTATAGCTTTCCTATCTCATTCCCTTGGGTAACTTTTCTTAAATCATTACTGTTTAATTTCAAAGCTCGCTTTGAACTTATGGTGGTAGGCCAGGATAAATTTAGGAAAGATTCTTATATTAGACCTAGAGTATAACTTTCCTTGTAAGGAATACTATTCGAATGATCTACGAAAGCTTACTAACATGTCTATGGAACTTGGATGACGTAATCGAGGATCGGATACTGGAGAGGTAGTGCCTTATATACTGGTATCTCATACATACAACGTATACCAGACCCCCAACACTATATCCATTGCAGTCACTGACTCCCTAGACCATGCTCCGATACCATCTTTGTAACATCCCCAATCCGAAAGATGCTATCGGTAGATGATAGACTGTATTATCCCCATATGCCTCTGACTCTCTAATTACGAATAAAGATAATACTATTTTCTCAATTAAAATCTTACACATGGGACCATCGCCCAACTCAACAACATAAAATATAAACTCAATAATTATGACTGTAAACTCAGTGACATTTGTTTTTACAATGACTGTCACAACCCGAGACTAATACAAGTCTTTTTCTTGATACTGACTGGACACCCCCTGACTCTGACTTGAACTGGTGGACCCTAGCAACTACAACAGTATCTATCCTCTAGAGCTTATCCTCTGAGAATACATGCAAGACAAGAAAATTGGAAGTAGGGGTTAGATCATTGTACGGTTTAAGTGAGTGGACGAAAAACTGAAATACTGGTATAAAACTTTTGGTTCTGAAATCACAGTTCAGAAATAACTTTATATATAAAAACTCTTTTTCAAAAAACCTTGTTTGAAATCTCTTTTATAAAGCTTATCTCTCTTAAATCTACTTTTTGAAAATCGTATCTAAAATTTGATCTTTGAAAACTGTTTTCTGGAAATCTGATATCTGAAAAATCATTTTCTGAAAAACTAATATCTTAAAAACTAATTTGTATCTGAAAAACTTGATGTATGGGGGAGTTACATAACACCGTCCCCCAATATGCTTAACTAGAGCCAGTAATGCAAATCAATTTCTTTGGGGTTTAAAGTATCGTCGTCCCCCAAAGCATGCAACTACTGTCCCTGAAACTGGTGGTCTTAGGGCATTACGTATCGTCATCCCCGAAGCCACAAAACTATAACTGATAGTGCTGATCTATGCTACTACCTCACCCTGAAACTAGGGTCCAGGGGCATTATGTATCACCGTCCTCCGAGCCCTGAACTAGGATCTGAGGACGTTATGTATTGTCGTCCCTCCAATCCTCTACATGTGCACATGTTCTATGTCCGTCAATTCCAAACTGTTTTAAGTTACATACTAGAGTGGGTTTTTCCCCATGCCCCGAAAAATCATACATCATAAGCTTTTAAAATTTCTTTTCTAAAATATTTCTTAATAACATACTTTTTTCATAAATAACTCTGATAAAACCATCTAACGCCCTAAATGCATAAAAGTAAGTCTTATATGCAAATAACATAATGAAAATCAGCTTCAAAGAATAATGTCCACTCACTGGTTTGAGGTTTCGCTAGCATGATGTCACTTTACCGATATGTTTTATGGTTCCTGCGATAATCTCTAATTGATAACTCTGATTAGAAAATAAGCCATGGAGTGCATTATGGAATTAAGCTAAATCTATCGATTTAAATACTCACTATCATTTTCAGGCAGAAAATACTTACATTATGGTGTATTATATATAAAAAAGTCGATACGAGACCCTTACGGTGGTAAACATGTATAATATAAACATGCTAGAGTGGGACTAGAATGGTTTAAAACTGTTTTTGGAAAAGTTATGACAGGCGTCGCGATGCAACTCCTTCGTGCATCGTCTATAAGCGTGCACCCATTTTCTTCTTGCGCGACGCGAGGCAAAGCTCTTTTACGTTGCAACGCGAAACATATTTTCAGGATGCTGCTTTGCTCCTCCATGCTCATCCATTACCCAAAATTTTCCACAATCACCTCCAAAACAAACTTATTGCACAACCCAATTTATTAAACTTCAAATTTACCAATTCTATATCAAATTATCACCCTCAAATAGTCATTCTACCACATTATCCATAAATCAACAACTCATTTAAGACTTTTTAAAAATTTTGGTTTTAACACCAACAACCATTTCTTTCTTCTCAATCACTAATAATCAACCATTACCATACTAATATCTCTATTTTTCCACAAAACTTTTAAAAATCCAATAATTTAAACTTTTGGTCAAGTTTCTTACCTTCATCCTCTTGAACTTTTTCATCCCTCAAAGATGCCAAGCTAATCTTGTTTCATCTTCATTCCTTTCATTATTCTTTATTCTTCTTCCTCTCCTTTCTCTCATTCTTCTTTCTCTTCATTTTCTTTTCCTCTTCTACATTTTATTCCATCTCTTCTTTCTTCTTCCAATTTTTAGTATTTATGAATAGTGTCTCATTTATATACTGGGGACTTTTGGATATTTGGATAAAAGAAGAAAAATATGGAAGTGTGTGGAAAGTTTGAGATTCTTCTAATTGAACCTGAAGTCACTATTCACCTGAATTTTGGCTTACATTTTTGACCCATTTCTAGTCTGAATTTGGAAAAAAGTTCAACACGAAGTTGTAGATTTAGATCTCAGATTTCTGGCGATATAAAATTCATAAAAAATTGGAGTTCGTATGAAACATTTATGGCCTAATTACTAAAAGTTGTTCGAGGTGGAACGTAAACTAAATTCCGCGACCAAATTTCACAGAATCTTCTGAATGTCCCAAATGCCATTTCACGAGTACGTACTTGCTTGAACATGATCATATCCAGTATTATGCCTTTGAATTGTAATAATTATCAGGCTCTGGTATCGTACGAGTCGCCAGGTTCACTGGATGTTACACCTCAAATGATAGAGAAATTTATGAAATTATAAAAAAAAAACCCTTGTTTGATTTTGGATTAATCCAATTGAGTCAAATGATATAATTAATATTATCTAATAACACTTAATTATTTTAATTGATATTTATAATATCAAATATTATTTATTGTCAAATATTATCGGCTACCCAAGTGATCAATGAGTACACTCCTTATTATGTGACTTTCTAAGTCCAGACACGTCCGTCATATAAGCCTAGCTTATATATACGCAATTCGGCCACCTTTGATTCATGAAGAACACGATTAAACTTTGTGAACTATACAAGTCAAGGTCGTCGCATATGTTTTACAATCTCTCTGTCGTAGGCTATCCGAGTTGTGCTTAGGAAATATATATTACACCATCAAGTTTTCAATGCACATATCTTATATTATCGAAATGTCCATGATTCTTTACAACTAATCAGAACACTATATTTCTGATATATCGATCCACCGTAAGTGATTGGCTTTGGCCAAAGTCTTAAGAATCATGACTAATCATCTGGAAAACTTACCCCTTTGTGGTATACATACTGGCTAGAAGATCCTAACTTTGTACGCACTTGATTAACGACTGCATCGATCCACACCGAACAAACATCTAGCGGTCAGATCGTGAAAAGTCTCTGACATATTTGACATTAAATTGTGGAGGATCACACACAAAGTCAATGTTATCTTATAGTCAAAAGATCACATATGCTACTCAGCTTGAGGAGATTCCTATTGACAGTGGTGTGTACTTCCAACTATTAGGAATCAGCTGTGTGAGACATTCAGTTTTCGCTCCAATGAATACCTATATGTCTTTACGAGCTTCACTTGCTCATGGTATATTGGGTTAAACCATTGGAACTCCAATTCCAAAATACGACATCTACTAGTCTTCTAATAAAATATTATGTATAATATATTATTCAGATTAGCGCTCTAAGCACTAGCTCCAACAAACACCACTTGCTTTGTGCCGATTCGGATGGTACCGAAGTCACATCTCCTCCACATTTTTATCAAATAACTTAATAGGTAAGGCTTTAGTAAACAGGTTTGTTATGTTGTCTTGTCCTTGGACCTTTAAAACAACTATATCCTTTCCTTATGTGATATCTCTGATCACACGTAATTCCTTTACACGTGTTTAGACTTGGAATGCGCTCTTGGCTCCTTAGCCTGTGCAATGGATATGTTATTATCACAGTCCAGTGGGATCAAATCTGTAATACTAGGCACAATGCCAAGTTTTGTGATAAAATTTCTAATCCAAATAGTTTTTTAGAAGCTTCTTAAGACGCTATAAATTCACCTCAGTGGTGGAATCAGTTATTGAGCCTTGCTTTGAACATCTTCAACTAATTGAACCGCCATTAAGGGTGAATATGTATCCGGATGTAGACTATATTTCATCTGTATCTCCCTTAACTTGTAGCTCATCTTCTCCATATATGGGAAACTTAACCTAAATTCCCTTAAGATATTTCAGGATATGTTTTATGGCTTTCTAACCATCATTACTCGGATCAGATTGATATCGGCTAGTCACATTGACGTCGAAACTGATGTCAGGTCATATACATAACATAGCATACATAATGTTTCCAATACATGAAGTGAAAGATAAGTTATACATTCTAACTCTTTCTTCCTCAGTCTGATGTGCCATTTTCTTTGAAAGATGTATGTCGTATCGAAAAGGTACATTTACTCCATTGCAATTGGTAAAACCGTACCTTTTTAATATTTTATTTATGTACGTGGATTGTGACAACCCTTTAAGCTTCCGAAGTCTATCTTGGTAGAGCCTTATACCCAGTATACAGAAAACTTCACTCATGTCTTTCATGGAGCATTTCTTGCAAAGGTAGGATTTCATACTTTGCATTAATCCTAAATCATTTCCAATGATAAAAAAAAATCGTCTACATATAATACAAGGAATACTATCATACTCTCACTAATTTTCTTAAAAATACACAGTTCTTCCTCGTTCTTAATGAATCCAAATAATCTAATTATCTAATCAAAATGATGATTCTAGCTCGAGATGCCTATTTAAGTCCATAAATAGGCTTTTTGAGATTGCAAACCAAGTTTGAAGACTCACTGGATACAATACCTTCTGGTTATTCCATATAGAGATCTTCCTTAAAGAATCCATTTAGGAACACGGTTTTCACATTCATCTGATATATCTCATAATCGTGAAATGAAATAATGACTAAAAGAATCCTATTGGATTTTGGCATCGCTACTAGTTAAAAAATTTCCTAATATTCAATCCCAAGATGTTGAGTGTAACTTAATGCTACTAGTCGGGCCTTAAAGGCTTCCACCATTCCATCGAACCTTTGCTTCCATTTATAAACCCATTTACAACCAATAGGTTTAACTTCTTCAGAAAGTTCAACCAAGTCCAAAACTTGATTATCATACATAGAATCCATTTCAGACTTCATGGCTTTCTATCATTTTCCCGAATTGATATCTAATATCGCATGATTATACGTAGTTAAATCCGTTTCCTCCAAGATGAGAACCTCAAGGCTTGCATCAGATGTTAAAATAGTCTCTCTGAAGGCTTTGATATTATATTCAACCTATGTAGAACCTGTGTTGTAGATCTTTCACCTAGTTGGACCTCTAGTTCCATCTCGGGTTCCTCAATGTTGGAATCAAACTCATCGAGTTCAATCTTTCTATAATTCCCACTCTCTCAAAAATTCATATTCAGTAAAAGTGGAAAAATAAGCAACAAATACATTTCACTACTCAGAATCGTAGAATTGATATCCCAAAGAATTTTTAGGATATCCAACGAACTTATATTTTTACCCCTTGGGTGATAATTTATCCCGCTGCGCAACTCTAACTTATGTATGACAACCAAAAATCTTTAAATATCTAAGACTTGGATTTCTGTCATACCTTAACTGATATGAGGTCATAGAAAAAGATGGAACTCTATTAAGTATGTGGGTAGTTGTAAGTAAAACATAACCTTGAAGGTAATATGGAAGATCTATATATTTCATCATAGATTGCACCATATCCAATAATGTACGATTTCTCCGCTAAGACACACCATTATGTTGAGGATTTACCCTGGGCTATATTGGGCGAGAATCTCATTCTCCCTTAAATAACTTCTGAATTCGTCGCTCATAAATTCACCACATCGATCTAATCGAAGGCATTTGATGAATTTACAGATTTATTTTTCTATTTTATTTCGGAATAATTTTAGCTTTTCAAATGTTTTCGATTTATGTCTCTTCAAATAAAAATATCCGTATCCTAACTTATCATCCGTGAAAGTCACAAAATAAGTTGAACAATCATAAGTGACATGATTTAATAGACCACACACATCACTGTGTACTAGCTCCAATAAATCTTCAGCATGGTGTCCAACACTAAGAAATGGGGCCTTTGTTATTTTCCATTGGATACATAACTCACAAATCGGAAAAGGATCTAAAGTAAGATCTTCAATCAAACCATCATTAACCAATTTTGATAGGCATCTAACACCAATGTGGCCCAATCTCATATGTCATAATTGAAAATTATTTAATTTAGATCTTTTATTTATAGTTTCCTCTACATTAAATACATTTCGATCTGTTTCTAAAACATAATGACCGTTAGATAAAGAACATCCATTTATTAAATAGTTATCTTTATCATATAAACATAAAGAACTATCTTTAAAATTTATTTTATATCTCTCTTTATCCAATATTGGTAATGATATTATCTCTATCCTATAGCCTTTACAACCAATGTCTCGCCATTGCCAACTCTAAGCTGGATCTACCCTTTGTTAAGCCTTCTTTTAACTCTCATGGATTGTATAGAGTTTCAAATATGAATAGGACTATCGGTTTCTAAAACCTAACCATTATTTACATCTAAGGCTAATGAGATGTCAATAATAGGAAAAATATAAAGCTTAATGGGGTTTCTATTTTCCCTTTCAGGTCTAGACAATCTCGTTTCTAGTGTCCAGAGTTCTTGCAATGTAGACATGCATCACGAGCTACACGCGGTCTCTTCTTATTTCCCATTTTATTCTTTTTAGACTTCCAATAAGTCTTTGAAGAGTTTTCTCCACCAAGGAGGTATAAAATGGAAATCCCTTTCTTCAAATCATATTCCGCCGGGCATAACATATTTTGAAGCTCTTCATATATGACTTGCATCAAGTAGATCACAAAACCAGTATATGTACCGGGTAAAGAATGATGAATTAGATAATGTCCTTCAAAATTATTCTAATTCCAAGATAAAGGAACTGTTTATCTCATACTCTAAGTAGTTCGAGGCTCCTTTCAATTTATTAGAATTCAAAAGTTGCGCTAATGGATTAGCACAGCCTTCTAAAATACAACAATAAACATTAACTGAACATTTTACATTTAAATATAAAAAACTAATACGATTATGGATTTTAAATCTATTAGTGTCCTTTCACTACTTTACATAATTATGTAACCTCCTTGAATGAAAAAATAGAAATCAATCAAAATAAAAATAAAAGATGACAAGTGTAACGGGGTGACGTATCACATACTCCGTACCGACCAAAAATATCAAGGAAACTGAGGCAGCGTCCTGCCCCACGTTACCCAAAATAATAATTCTAAACCTTACAGTCCGAACATCCCGGAGAACCGAGTTACGGATCAAGAGGTGACTAATTCCATGCAGGAATTTCCCCTCATGTTAGGTAAACACCGAGTCTACAAACGTCACTGACGCCTCATAGTCTTCTCGTGCTATGCTCAATCCGAAAATGGATTGCCAGAGCCATTAGGGCATTTTCCCTCCCAATGTAAGACTAATCTTGAGGTTACAAATGACAAGAAAGCTCGTGGGGTTTCCCCGTGTTATGCACCTCCAACTCTCTCTATTGATGGCAAACGCCATGTGAAAAATATCATTCCACATGCTATATAAACCCAAAGATACCGTACTACCTCAAATTCGTCTTCAATCCATATGTGCTATGGTTACCTGAGGGCGTCAAATGCCACATTAGCCCTCTCACCTAACGTGCTATGGTTATCCTGAGGTACCAAATGTCATGCAGGTCTTCAATGTCTTCGGTCTTCGAATGTGCAAAATGACGAGTACCGACATTCCTGTTAGTGTTCCTAGAACATATCAAGGATCTATTAAAGCATGATTATATGTGAATAAGATCATTAAAAGGTGCGGAATGACTTACAATGATTGGATTTGAATTTCAAAATTTGTGTTGTGTTCTTGAAGCTCCAAGCTTTGTGTGTTGATTCCAACTCTTGGATGAGTTTCCCTATCACCTTTGTTCACTCCTTGAAGTGCTAGCTTGATTGATTTTGCAACAAAATTAAAGAGAGGGAGAGAGCACATTCACGCTCATTTAGGGTTCTTGGTGTGTATGTTTTCTTTGCCTTGTGTGTTGGGTGAGAGAGACTTGCATTTGGTGAAAGGGTTTTTACCTTTTTCACCCAAACTAAGTAGTTGGGGACTTGGTTTCACTTAAACCAAAACCAAGTAGTTGGAAAGTAAGTGGTTTTGGCATAAATATCAACCACTCTCTCAACCATCACTTCACACATTTGAAGTGGGCCCCACCTTTTGAATTCAAAATTAAAAAGGTCTCTACGAATATTTATCGCGGCTTGGATCCGTTTAATCCGACTAAATGAACTTTCGTCGCTAAATAATTAAATCTAATTTAATTAAATAACGATGCCTCGCAAATATATTACGAATGCCATTTACGAATTATTTCTAAATTAATCTGTTCGCTCGTATTAAAGTCCGACTTTAATTTCGTATTGAAATCTAATTCCAATTAATATATCTGATATATTAATTTTAGCCCATATAAATAAATTAAATAGAAAAAATCAAATTTAACTATTAAATTTATTTTACCGATTAATTCCAAATTAATCGCGTTCTCTCTCTTCCGAACCCATTTAATCTCAGATTAAATAATACCTCAATTAATCCCAGATTAATTCTCTCTCTCTTAATTAATCCCATATTAATTCTAATCGAGTCAACTGTCATCGGTGAATCTTTAGGAAGCGACCCAAGTGACCCTTGGATATATTGGTAGTAAATCTTGTTATCAGACTATCCAATTAAGTATATACCTCGTACCACGTGCTTACCGATTTACAAGACATAGTTGGCTTCTAGCAAAGCACCGTGCCTACCCAATTCTCCAGAAATATTCTTAATGGAATATATAATCTTTTTCCAGACGTAGTATTGTGTATAGCGATCTAGTATCGGATGTCACATGCAAGGCCTGGGGCTGGAGTAGTGTCTTCCCCGTACGAAGCATATATCGAATCACAAGTAACTAGTCTCTTGAATCGGATAATCATGACCTTGTTACATTATCCCAATGGTTGCAACACATTAGAGTACCAGTTTTGTATCTCTGTGTGATCATCATCTCCATATTATTGTAGTGATACTTCCATCTTGACATCACACCCAATACTCTACGATTCTCAATAAACCCGGAAGAGGCATACACAGAACCTGTTAAAGTTTCGGATTACCAAAACCAAAGCCTATTAATTGTCGCAAGTATTAGCGATGCAAGTCTCAGGTTAAGACCAAATACACCTACCCTGAATCGGATTCCAATAGACACATAGTCATACTACCAATGGGATTCCGAGGGATCTATCGGGAGCGAAGCTGTTTCGTACCATCGGTAAACACAACCTCCTATCACACTTTCATAAGTATCCAATACATAAATTTATGAGAACTATGTCGTTATGCTCTCACAACATGCACAAGTGCAATACTAGTCTATTCCGCATTATCGATGTCTAGTCTCGATAATACTACGACTAGGGATATTTAAAGATTAAACTTTAGTGGATTGATATTTTCTCATATCTTATAATCTGGAACTAATCATAAGGACTTTTATCATTTATATATTCAAGTAATCTAATTACAAAATGATAAAATAGCAATTTCCATTGTCACATAGTTAATTTGTACAAAAAACATAATGTCTTTTACAAATAGTGACGCTATGGGTCATAATTATCTAACAGTTCCTGCACGAGGTGTTTGATAATGGCAGTGGGGCTGGTGTTCCAATAGGGTGCATGTTTTCTGCACATTATTTTGCACCTTTTGTCTATGTCGATCATGAGAATTTACAAAAACAATATCAAGCAAATCTTCCCATTCAAATAAATGATAAGCGTGTAAAGGTGTGAATCACTTATTAAAAATGGAAAAAAATAATAATTGTATTCCATAGATCTACTAATCTTATAACTCTTTGAGGGTCATTTTAAGATATGATTCTTCTGCAGCAAAACCTTGACATCCTTCCTTCTCAAAAGTAAATTGTTCGGACACTGTTCAGTTGTTCCAAATGATGGGCACCTGGCTTGATGACCTCTATTACATGTGCTACCCAGCTCTCATTGACTCATGATCAACATACCTATTGAGAAAGACATTCCTCACCAAGTCTCTTACTTATTCTTGCAGATCTCTGTATCTCTCTGTGGCATGTCCCATTGTATTATGATGTATACAATCATCCTGATTAACCCTCTTCTCCACCGAGAACCGCCTTGGGTGGGACTTTGCCAAAAACCTTTTGTCATGTATCTCACAACCTATCTGAGATAGTGGCATGTTTAACGGTTTATATGATATACCCCATGACTTTTGCAACCTTAATCGAGAGCCTCCTTTCGAATGTTGGGTTGCCTTGAGTCATCGACCTGAACTCCCACTACCTCAGGTCTAGTCCTCTCCATCTATTATCAGTATCCCTATGATTTTTTTGTATCAGTTCATTCTTCACCCAAGCGACACCCCATCGGGCTATCTTCTCATTTTCCTCCAACAATACAAACCTCATCGACTTCTTCAGGGCCATGGCATAGTCTTGTATTTCTTAGATTCTAAGGTGGAACCAAAACCTCTCCACTCTTGAGGCTTCTTTAAAGCTCTCTAATGCCTTTAGGGACTCATACGCCCCGACGTCTAATACCAAGTTGTGGTATCTATCAATAAAAATTATCAGCGGCATGTCATCGTGTTGCTTCAGCGTCCTCAATGGCTTTACCATCTTCCTTGGTGTGTATACTCTTTTAAAATAGCACACGAATGAAATCCATAGTGGTGAAAACTACTAATACTTTATGAAGTCAATTTTCTAAACCATAAGATGGTTTATCCCTCCGAGGTTAGTGGGAATACCTTGTAGACCGCCTCTCTGACCGTGTCCTTAATCTCTATTGGCAAGATAAAATTTTCAACATGAGACTTATGGTCAGTATTACCCTTGTAGATGTCCATCATGGGCATGGAGAACCTCATCGGAAACTCCATCTCCAACACCTCATTGGTGAAAGGGGACGATATCTCCTTATCTAGGTTGCCCCGAGCACTTCCTAGTGTACTCTTATCCTACTTTCTCATCTCATTTTGAAATTAGTCCCTCAAGTGGCTCTCGATGTTCTCTTGCCCTCGATAGAGGGCTTCCTCATACTCAATTCTCCGAGCATGATATCTCCAACCACTGGGAGCTTTACGCCTCAATACAAGGTCAACCCGCGACCCAACTGGACCCAACCCGCGCTGGTTTAAAAAAAATTTGATTTTTCGGGTTAGCCCGAACCGATCCAAAATTTATGGGTTAGGTCATGTATTTGATACCCGACTCGACCAGAAATTATAATATTTTTATTATTTTTCTAAAAATTTTATTATTTTTTAGAAGTTCTTATTATTATTTCATTTATTTATGGCTTTTATTGTCTCGAAACTTTCTATATATGATAATTTTCGGGATATCAAAATAACAAATATTTATATTTCAAAATAATTAATTCATTAAAAAATTATTTTATTTTGGTCGACTTGACTACCCAACCCGACCCGATCGGGTTTCACCCCTCAAATTTCAAGTTCGGGTCCCACGATCCGCGTGATCCGACCCGACCCGACCCGTGAACACCCTTAATTATGGAATCCGCCTATCGTCACCTTCCTCTTAGGGCTCCTCTACAGGTGTGGCACTAGCCACAACCACTAACCTCTCATTATAAGCATTTTTTCTCTCAGTTTCACGATCCCTTTTCATTCTGACTACTCACTTTCCATTGTCAATCTCTTCCCCCCGCAACTAGGACCTGCATGTTTTTGCTCACCTAGTTTCTTATCCAACTTCTCATTTTCTCCACCATGGTTTTCATGAAGGCATGGGTTACCTCTATTTCTTTTCGTGTGCTCTCCCTTTTCAACTGCAGGTTCTTTTCCATCTTCTTCATCCACTCTACCGTTGAGACCTCCAGAACTTTATGATTCTCCTCCCCTACCATTGTCTTATTGTGTTTTCTGATTTTCGTACTGTCTTCCCATAGACGGCGCCAGCTGTTGACAGTTATTTCTTGTTCGAATGACCGTATAGAAAATTAACCCCTTGAAAGAAACTGCTTCAGTAGTGAATTTTTTTGGTTAGTAGGGAACCAAAAGTAAATTTAGTAAACAGACAAGAAAGCAATAGAGTGTTCATGGTTCGGTGGAGAGTGGC